>VZSE01005680.1:1192514-1220256 GCA_013398275.1 Promerops cafer
CTCTGCTCTGCACTGGGGCGGCCTCACCTCGAGTGCTGGGGCAGTCCTGGGTGCCACAATATGAAAAACACATCAGGCCACTAGGAGGCTAAATCAAAAGGAGGGGAACAAGGATGGTGAAAGGCCTTGAGGAGAAGCTGTATTAAGATTAGTTGAGGCCACTTGTTCTGTTCAACCTGGAGGAGACTGAAGGGAGACCTCACTGCAGTTACAACTTCCCCATGAAGGGAAGAGGGACAGACACTGATCTCTGCTCTGTGGTGACAGTGACAGGACCTGAGGAAACGCCATGAAGCTGAGTCAGAAGGGGTTTAGGCTGGATATCAGGAAGAGGTTCTTCACCCAGAGAGTGAAGTTGAGCACTCACTGGAACAGACTTCCCAGGGACATGGTCACAATCCCGAGTCTGCCTGAGTTCGAGACGAGTTTGGACAACACTCTCAGGCATGTAGCGGGATCCTTGGGGAGGGCCAAGATCCTCGTCCTGTGAAGGGCCAGGAGTTAGACTCAATTATGATGGTTCCCTTCCAACTCAGCACATTCTATGACTCTATGATTTGCTACCGCATCCCTCCTAATCAACCAATCCAAAAAACTAGTAACATTTTTCCTGCATTCTTTGCTGTTACCATTTCTCCAAACTAATGTTCGTAAAAGTGTGCCCAGCTACTGTACTGAGTGATTAAGCAGCTCAGTAATTTAACATTATATTCAGCTCTGAGTTTAAGGCTTTTGGGTTCAAACTCTACTTGAACTTTGCATACTTTCTATACAAAACACCTCTTAGATGCAGTTTTTCATTCTCCATCTATGCACACATCTAAGCATACTCTCACGTTTTTTAGAACAGCCTTTTCTCTGAACTTAGCAGATGCTATACTGTGGCTACAGGCATCCTCCTCATACCCAGCTCATTTGAGCTTGTTATCACTTTCTTTAAATTACTACTCTATATCTCTCTCACACTTCACATGCAATTTCAGAAACTGCCTTTTCAAGGCATCCCTGTCACACCCATCATCTTCTAATCACAATCAGAAAGTAGAATCTTGCTCCTGGTCATTCTGTGCTGTCAGGCTCCTCTGCCCATGTTTTACGTTTTCAGACAGGTGTCATCGGACTTTTTATCACTTTCACAGCTGGGAGGATCTCTTTGTAAGCATTAGCAGAGCTGGCTACCTTCAGAGATGTGGCTGGAAAAAACATCCAGTACTGTGATGCCTACAAAAATATACAACATTGAGAGGCTGCTATGCCTACTAATATTATCTCATGGTTTCTTTGTGCTCCTCATGTGTCTGTGCTTGCTCATAAATATCACCCCTTTACAGCAGGCACCATCCCCTTGCATTCTGCAACTCAAGTCCCATGCTACAGTAACTATGCTTACACAAATAATAATACATGAGTCAGTGTTTCTTAGAGATATTCCAAACCTCTCTCTGTCCTTGTGTTGAACTGTAGCAAATTGCAAAGTGTTTCCCTGCTGCAGGTATTGGTGGTTGTGCTGGGATATGAGTAAAATACTGTTTAGAAATCTCTGTTGCATCCAGGGATCTAGCAGTGGAATGTTATCCAAGCAATTATTTTAATTGGAGATAATCACTTGGGAAATGGGTGGATGAATTAATCAATTCCAGTTAATTGGGATAATGACATTATTTATGCTGTTCACCTTTTTTTAACACCATCTGTAGGAAGATTTCCAAATGCAAGGCCAAATTCTTCCATGATACAGATCCACTGAGGCTACTGCAATTAAAGCAGGAATGAATCTGGTGCATTGTAAGTATGGAATAAATTGCCTCACTTATTTTGGAGAAACCATGTGTGCAGTTGACCTGGGAATACTACAAATTACTCTCTTTATTCCACTGTTGCTATCCTGTCATTAGTAGTGTTGCAACAGGAGGTGTTCTTGGCACTTATTCTAACAGAAATATATAACTTTTGTTTTGTTTACATACTTATGCAGCTCATTACTATGTGAAAAACAATCTGCAGCTTGGCATTTGTTAATGGGATACGGAACAAGGAAACAGCAGATGGAGTATTGGGATACTGAATGCATAATAAGTTTGATCCTGGAAGTCCTTGTGTAATTTTTCAGCTCAAGATGGTTGTTGAATTCCACTGCAAAGCTGAGCAGAAACCATGCCTGTGTTCAAGCAGTGAAGGCACAGTTCCTCCACACTAAACAGTCACAAGGGTCAGGCACTCTCTGCACCTGATCGCCTCTTAAAGGGAAGCAAAAGGCACAATTTTGCTCATGATTAATTCTTTGGTTTCTTTTACTCTTCAGAGAGAAGCTCTGAAAACAGGATGGTGTTGTGGTTTGACCTCAGCTGGCAACCAAGTCCCACAGAGCCACTCATTCCCTTCTCACGCATCAGGATGGGGAAAATAATTAGAAGAGCAAAAATTGCAAAGAGAAGCAAAACAAGGAATTCATTCACCATTTTTCATGGACAGGCAGTAGTTCAGCCCAGGAAAGCAGGGCTCCATCACACCTAACACTGACTGATGACAACAAATGCCATAACTATGAACAGCCTCCTGGTTTATGTACTGAGCATGGTGCCAGCTGGCCTGGAATATCTCTTTGGTCAGTTCTGGAATATCCCATTTGGTCAGTTTTGGAATATCCAGATATTGGTCAGTTGAGGTAAGCTGTCCCATCAGTGTCCTGTCCCACCTTCTTGTGATCCCTCAGCCTACTTGCCAGTGGGCTGGGATAAGAAGCTGAAAGGTCCTTGATTTAGTGTGAACACCACTTACAACCAACACATCCCAAATCCAAAACAGCACTATACCAGCTACTAGGAAGAAAAGTAACTCTATGCCATCCAAAATTAGGACAGATATTTCAATCTCCTACAAGTGATTGAAGATAACCTTTGCTGTGATATTGTCCCATCTATTTCTGTCTTTATCTCAAGAGAAATATAGTTCTGAATGTCCTCCTCTGCTCAGCTGTACGTCTAATGCAGACTGGTGCCCTCAAGGTTCACCAATCTGAGAACAAGTAAGCAGGGCTATTACCACTTTGTACAAAGAGATATGTTCATTTAATATGTTACAGTACCTTCACAGGTCTCAGAATGAGATCTTGGGTCAAAATGATTCCTGTAATACATTTGTCCATCTTCATCTTCATGTCAGACTGAGTGGCTCTTTAAGTCTGATGGAATAAACCTAGACCAGTTGTCTTGCAAAGATAAAGATCAAATCATTCTGTGACTTGGATCAGAATACACTGAGCCCTGGGTGCATCTCTGACTGCAGCATGGATTTGACATGTCTGCCAGGCTGCATTGAGCCAACTCTGATTTTAAGAGCCTTTTCTGCAGTAGAATGACTTTCCAATTCATAAAACACGGACTTGTTTAATAAATCACAACCGTTCATGCTTCTGGGAGATGTCAAGGTGTAGCAAATAAATGTTGACAATATTAGGGTTTTTACAACGGAATCCTAAGTAGCTGCAATATAGTTTTTTGCAAATACTACATGAGACAAGACCATGATGGATGAGAAATGATGTTTTCAACTGCAAGTGAAAGTACTGCTCCAGCAAACTATGACTTTTTGGGGTGGGGGTAAATGTTAGGTAAATGTTAGGCATCAAACCTGGAATTTCTCAGAGGATCATGGTTCTCATGGTTCCTTCACTTCCAAAACTCTTTGAATTCAAGCATGGTATCTTGTGTGACCACAAAAGGGAAAGCATCACTTGCAAAAATCAGTGCCTTGGGGTTCTGCTGTTTGCACTGGGCTGAATTCAATTCTCCTGCCTCCCTTTGGAGACATTCCAGCAAAGACCACATCTGTGACCCGCAGGATGAGCACCTCTGGATGGAGATAATGTTTAAATGGGACCCAAAAGGCCTCTGTGTAGTTCTGTTTTCATATTCACAGTGATGCTCCGTGCAGCAGGGCTCAGTGACAGGGCACTGCAAGAGCCACTGAGCCGCTGCATGCAGGCCCTGGCTGTGCTAGCACACGAGCAGCAGCTGGTCAGGAGGACTCACAGCATCACCCCCCAAATCTGCAAATGCCACGGGCCAGGAAATGCTTCCTGACGCACCAAAAGACAATGATGTCCCACAGGAAGGAAAGAGGAGGAAGGAAGAACGTTATCTGCCTACCAGATTCCTGGACCTTTGTCACTAAAGTTCCCAGAAGACAATGATGATGATCACCCAGGCTACAAAAAAAAGTAAATTTTTCTTCTGCAGAAATTCTTCCTAATTAGGAGAAAAAATTCCTCTGTACCCCATATCTGATAATAAGTTTAACACATTGAGCTGGATAAACAGCTGAACACTTGTGATGTCACTGTAAAAGTTTTTAATGTCACTAAGTTTAAAGTAGAATTAAGTCCTATAAATGCTTGTAGTTCTGAAATTATTTTAAATCATTGACCTTTTTAATCATAAAAAATCAGCATATATCATCTTTAAATTTGCCTCACCAAATTAAGCCGACCAAACTCATTCAGTGTCTTTTTCCAAAATAATTTTATCACTCTGTTGGAACCTTCAATTTTAGTTCATTTCAATGTTGGCGACTAGAAAAGTCTGAACTATTGCAAGCTAATTTTTATCAGTATTTTCTACAGCAGTATTACTATTTTCTTGTTTTTTCTAAAAAATACCTTAAAGAAGTCAAGCTACAGTTTTATCACTGACTTTGATGAATCTAATGGTCAGAATTTCTTTCCCACACTTATTAAAAAAACAGGTTTTTTTTTTCCTACCTATGGTATAGGAAGCAGATCCCAAGGTTTAATGCCAATGTCTTTCTCCTAGGAGCAGCTTGTTCCAGCAAGCATTGTGGAATGAAACATGGTTCAAATACCACAACCAAACAGCAAACTGAATACCTACATCTCAATTAGTATTTCTTTGGGCCCAAGTAGTCTCATGCTAAAGAAGACAGTATTTGTTTGATTTCAGATCTAGAAATAAATCCAAAACACAAAAAAAGAGCACAAATAAAAAAAGGGATCTCAACTATACAGAGCTTTAAAGTTTCTGCAAGCATCACTGGAATACTGTGAAATTTGTGTGAAATGCTTATACACTTGTTTGGTTGCTCCTCCTTTATGTAGCTTATAGTTTTTTAAGGTTTCTTTAGGAAACGAGCATTGACTCCTATCAAAATGTGGTTTCTAAAGAAGGGAGATGGGTTTCTAAGGGGAGATGCTTTTCCTGTGCACTGCATCAGCTAGAAACATAACCACAGACCCCATGGAAGGGCTGTAAGGTGCATCTTTGCTGCTGTGCTCAGCTATGCCCTGTCTCCATGGGAACATTTCAGCAGACGTGGTACCCGCTGGTGACCGAACAAAGATTTCCCTATTGCTCTGCAGAAAAAGAAAAATGTAAGCTGCAGTGAATACAGCATCTTTCTTTGACCCTGAATCTGTAAGCACTGGCAGACCAAGACATCACATCATTCCTTACTTTTTATTTTTCTCCCTGAAAGAGAAGCAGTAAATGGGGAAGAAAGGGAATGGGTAGTATTTTAACAATAAGAAATCTATTTACAGCAAGATGAAAAATTTTGAAGTCAAAGGCACAGCTCTGCTTTATAAATGAAGGAAAGCTTTCAAATCAAAGCCACTCAGTTGAGAGAAAGGTGCTTTAAATTGCAGTGGTGTGCTTGCTGAAATTAAGATTGTAAGACAAATAAGAGTAGTGAATATATCATGATATGAAAGAACAGTAACATCCACTTTCATTTCAGCTACTTTGCGCTGAGTGTTATAGCCAAGAGAAGGTCTTTTCCCAACATTGAAGTGACAGGAGTGGTTAGTGCTTTTGAATAGAGTGCTCAGTTGGAGACAGCACAGAGCTGCATTAGAAGAGTAGGAAAAACAATCCATATCCGATCAGGAAAAATATAGGGAGAAAGAAACCAACCAAAAGGATCTTGTTTCTGCTCCAAGTTAGAAAATAAAGAAATCAGACTTAAACATCCTTACTTCAGCCTCTGGGGAAACTCCTGTGGGGCCTTGTAAGTTTGAATGAGATGAAACTAACTAATAACTGTGATTTTTGATGCATTCCTCTCAAAGCCCAGTGCTCATCACATGGGATGGAGCATTAATTCCCCTTTTCCCCCAAAGCTTCTATTCATATACGAAAAGCATATTCAGTCAAAAAAGGAATTTAAAATTTATACTGATATGTAAGACAGGACGAAACATCTCTACCTTCTTTTCAGGTTCTGAGTATCTTTTGAATAGGGAATGGTTACCAAATAAAAATTTTCCCAACAGTCTCATCCTGTGTAGGAAGGATACCAACATCATCAGTATTCTCACACAAATGCCAGTACTATGCTTACTTTATCTTTTCACTACACAAAATAAACCTTGCTAAGTGGCAAGGACAAACCATTAGTTTGATTACAACTAAGAGTCTGCAACCCCTGCATATAAAAAACATCCTGCAATTAAATTTGTCAAGCATGACAGAACACGTTTTATTTTTTTTAGTAATTATCACACTGATATTGTCAGCTTTGTTTACCACAACATTGATGATTATGTTTTCTTCTAATTAGAATGGAGATTTTATTTAAAGTTCTCTACTCAAATGATTTGGAGCAAAAGCTCATGTAGGTATCAGGTCATACTAGATTGTTCTCAACCACAAACTTAAAAGTATAGAGCTGATATTCTTTCTGAAAAACCTGTGGTTTTGTTCTTATTTCTTAGGATGCCAGAATAATTTCGGATTTCCAGAACTAAATGATTTTAATGGCTATAGTGACAACCAAAGCTGGCTATGCCTGTGCTACCTCCTGGGCAGGCAGGACCTGGCTCCGAGCTGCACTGGGGGTGGTGGTACAGCTTGCACTGCTGAAGGCTTCTCAGCTGCAAATAATGGCCACAGATGCTGTGACTGCATCAACCCTTTGTCCACCTGTGTCCTGTGCCATCCCAGACAGCAGGGGTTTGTGAGCACCTGCTTGCAGAGGAGCATGACTGGAGCTGGGTGCAGGAGCACCGTCAGCTGCTCCGCACGCCCACTCAAAAGGAAACCCCTAAAAATTCAAATGCAAACCTGTTCTCTTAGTATGCCTCACCTTAGCTGGGAGCCTTTAGTGATTAGACTAAGGCTGGAACTTAGTGAGGATGCTCACATTCATCTATTAAGAAAAACTAGTGATCATGTTCAGCTTTTTAAAGTGAAAGGATAAAAACATTTCCTAAAATAACTGCCAGGTGTGTTCAGCTGTATCTCTATCAGGGTGACATTCCTTCAACAATGACTTTGTTGTGCCTCCTGACCTCATGGTGGATTTGTTACTGCCTTCATGATCTGGAAAATAAATTGCATTAACTCCCCTGATCAAGCAAGATGATCCCTAGTTTCTACCTTCTACAGACCATGAAAGGCACATATTAATTTAAAAACCTGCTGCTTAAAGCAATCTTGCAAACAATGACATGGCACAAAATACTTATTTCTAAGAGTAGGAGAACTGTGTTCATTAAGATTGCATTCCTTTTTGTAGTTACAGTTGACAATAATTTGTTCCATTGTAATCTCCCCCCAAATTTGGTTTAATTTTTAAAAATGTTATTTCTGTTGTTATCACTATATGAATAATTTTAAATCTTTATATTTTGTTGTAATCCAACAGAGAGTAAGTGAGGAAAAAGTTGAGTCTCCTGCTCCCACCTTTTGGAAAGAAAACCAAAATATTTGATTTTATGTCTGAATTGCAAAATTATCTTCAAGGCATTTAAAACATCATCAAAACAGGGATATACATGCAGAATATGTATCCAAAGGAAGAAGGCAAAAAGTATTTGAATTTCTTTACTATTCCATGCTTTGTACTGATATTTGAAAATCTATTTTTAACTTATATTCCAGATAGTTTTTCACAGACAGAAGAAAACTTTTCTTTCCAAACCTGTACATATATCAAAAATTGAGACTTTTTAAATGCAGTAATACTTTGAAAAGAAAAGGACAATTTTTTTTTAATTATTTTTGGAAAAAAGCCCTTTTGCATTCCTCTTTTGATATTGTCTTTTTTTTGTTGTTTTTCACAGTAGAATAGTAAAAAATAGCAAGACAAAGTGGAGGAAAAACCAAAAAGCTTGAAAGCAAAGTCAAATTTTTCATTTGAAACTTCTGTATGTTACTGAATTTTATTTTGCCAATTAAATTACTTTGAAAAAAATTCAATATTTTCTTTCCTAATAAGTTGATTTTGATAGAAATACCTCTTTATAGAAACATTTTGAAATCAAAATTCTTTAGTTTTTAATTATGCTGCTGTTAACCATAACCTGATCTAAGGAGAAAATAATTTAAGTAGAATTAAAACATATTGAATAACCACTTTTTTCCATATAAATAGCTTATTCATATCCATTCAGACTATTTTTCCCCCTAAATGCAACAGTTATTGAACCACTAAAATAGAAATGTCCTTTCCATAGACCGCACAATGTGTTCATTGGGTAGAATTTACATGAAGCCAGTTAAGTCAATAAGGTTTTGCTGTAAATATTTTTTGATTGTCCTTATTTATTTAGCTTTAAAAAGTATGCATTTTATTGAGAGTCACATAGTCATATGGAGAACAAGAGACATTTTAAATGCTAGTCTTCTAATCAAAAGACATTGCCAAAAGACACTAAGCTACTAAATATTTAACTACTTTTTCTTATTTAAATCAAGCAGACAAAGAAAACACAAACAAACCCCCAAAACTTTAAAATAATAAGTAAACAATAAGCACAGCCTTGAACTTCCACCAAGTCACAATGATTTTTTAAATTCATATTTTAACTTTTCAACAGGAAGAAAAAAAGAACTGTCTTCAGGTTCAGAAATAAGCATGTGCACTGTTCCAAGCTTACCTAAATCCTTACAGAGGTGAGAGATGCGGACTATGAATTTTCTAAGATTTCTTAAAAATAAATCACACGTTGTTACAAAGTAGCAGCCTTTCCAAATTCTCTGTGCCATGGAAAGGCTGCTACCTTTTTTATTTCTCTTATTTCTTACCTTGCTTTGCCAACAGCTAGAACAACTAATATTTCTGTGATGATACACTCTAATTCCCAGTTCTCATCCCTTCACCCCACCTGTGACACTTCCTTCCTTACTGGATTCTAAGGAGTCTTTCATGAGTGCAGGATAAGATTTTTATATCTGGGACTCTATTCCCTAGGTTTTGAAAACCAGAAATCAAAAAGCTTTTCTTCACTCTATAAAATCCATTGTTATTTAACTTAAATAACTACTCATATGCCTGTAGCATTCATACTCTATTTCAGCTCAAGGCAGAAAAATCTTTAAAGGCATTTTTTTTCTAAAAGATTTCATACTGAAGTGATTCATCTTCTGGTGAAATGTTGTGATATTTTCCCATGAATTTTATGTGACATTGATTTGAAAGCTAAAATACAGTTAGTGCTCAATGTATTAAATACTGGATTCCAATAGGTATGCATGCATGAAGGTATAAATAGCCAGCATCTAATATTTATCTGAATGGAGCCGACATTAAAGATTTGAAAGTCCTTGGAAGAGCAGAGAAAGTTTTTTTTCTGGCCCCTTGCTGTAGATGAAGCTATGATTTTGATGTCCTGTAAATATGTTTATCCATCTACAATGAGCACTGCTATTATTTTTCTGATTTGTCTTAACTCCTAGTGACAAACACATTTTTGTATGCAAGTGTTCTGCACGTACAAGTTTAACTGGTTGGTTAGAGTGTCATCATTAATTTATGACTAAACTCTGAGAAAGGTGATTTGGGAAAGATGTACAGCACATTTCTTGCTGATGGGAAGCTAGAACATGTATAAATATTGCATATGATACTTTGAACAACACTGAAGTACTTAAAGAAGATTTAAAGCCTTTTTCTAAAAATGTATCAAGCAAAATATTTAATTTGTGCACTGTGTTTCAAAGAAGCTGTGCCTGAGTTGAGAGACAAATTCTAGTTTAGATTCAAGTAACGTTGTAGAACTCTATAGATTTTCAGAACACCTTGACTACATATCTCAGGCTTCTCTAGAGTTTTACATGTTCATCCTCTGCAATCGAAAAATGTCATTTTTTTCTATAATTCATCCTTTGTCACTGAGCCATTAGAAAATCACAGAAAACCTCAGTGTTCAAAAATTATTTGGTAATGGAGATGGAAGTTGCTATCTACTAGTAACCTGGAATTTAACTTGACTAAAAATGTTTCACCACTACTCCTTTACCTGGTTCTTTTTTTTTGTTTTTTAATTTGCAGACAAATATTATCATATTCACTGGGTTTCAAAGTTTTTGAAGCTATAGTTCTTCTAAAGTACACTGAAAGTTAATTTCTTCTTCTATTTTCTATTTCAGAATTTCTTTTGAAATGAAGCTTTGTATGTTTTATCTTTTCATCTACATCCTGAGCTGAAAAAATTTGAGGCAGAATTGAGAACTATCCTAAAATAAAGAAGCGTTCTCCTGAACATGCTTTGATCTCTGTTTCACTGAGGCTGGAAACAACTATGTGTGAATGAGATACAGTCAAACGAACACGTATTTTTTAGTAGCCAGAATTAAAAAGAAAGGAAAGTTACTAGTTAAGACAGTGCTTAGTTCAGAATTGAGATGGAGACATGCACTGTAAATAGGCAAAGACTGTTTTCTCTATTTTTTGTGGAGTATTTGCTCAGTTGATAAATTTCAAGAACATGGTTAAATCCCAGAAATATTTTATGGAAATTCTTATGGCATTATTCATACCTGTTATCTGAACAGTTTTTTCTGGTTTTGCCTCCTCTGACCAATTACTCTGATGAGAATTTGGGGTTGATCTGATCCTGGATTGTCTAATTTAACCTTTATCAAATGGAGCCACCTTCAGGAAAGCCTGCAGATCTGTGAATATTTGTCATTCCACATGTCCAGAGAAGAACCCTGACGTCTTTAGTTGTGAGAAATATTCAGAGACTTAAGACCAAAGAAACAATGAAACACAATTACTAATTCATAACCATATTTCATATATCATAACTCTGTTTATCTACCTTTCAGTAATTTTAAATTAAAATTACACACACTTTGTTATTCCTTATTATGCAGGCTTTGCTTTTACAATCTTTTTTACATAAATATAATTTCTTGAAAAAAAATGTAATATAGTACTGGGTTTGCACAATAAAAAATTTAAAAATGTAAATTTTCAAATGAGATACCAGGATTGTTTTTACAGTAAAAGCTTTTATGTTTTTACAAGCAGAAATGTTGAAATGGCATTCCGCTCCTGCATAAGTAATATACAGAAAATATTACGTTGATGTAGACACAGTTCTTAATTATTTAATAGATTAATATCTTTATACAGTCCAGCTCCTCCTGCATTTCATAGAACAACCTCAATATTTAGATAAATGTTGCCTGAAAGAATGATTTTTATTATCTCCTCCTTAGCAGTTTGCTGAGAATGGCTTCTTGGGCCACTGAGTATCATCATTGTATCCAGTAACTAAGAGCTATTTATCAAGTAAAATCTTTCCCTGTTCACAGTTTCTTGGAACAAATTATTACTTCATGAAAACCTCTCATATTTTTCTTTCTAAGTAAACATCATTAAAACTAAGAAAAATATTCCTCCACCACAAAGGAGTAGAGAGACATTGATGGGATAATATATGGTGAGTCCCCTTAGCTACAGGAGTTTTTTTTTCTCTTGTTACAGTATTTTTTACTATTATTTTTAGCTATGAAAGGACTGTGATTTCCTTCCAGTAGCTCTAAATTTAAACAAGAAAAACATATGCCTTCCAATACCTTTAGTCCTGTATTTGATGCCTGTGTGCTGCAAACTGGCACAAGTTGGCATTACACAAGGAAGAGCTGAAAGAGACAGAAAGAAAAAGAGTGGGGAAAATGGGGATCTAACCTTAAACATGGAAGAGCAGTATCTCAGTCACTGCAAACATGGCAAACAGTGGGATTAGTGGGAGACTGAACAACAATTCTCTAATTAAATGACAAAAACATAGCTTGATTCCTTGGCAGGGAAATGGAGGAAGAAACTTGATCAGGAATTTCTCAGTATTGTAAAACTGGTAGAATTAAGAAAACAGTAATGTGGAAAAACATGTCTTTGTTTAGCAGAATGCAGGTAATAGGTAATACAGAGGAAGTTTTGAGTGATTTCCCACAAAACATGGCCAAAAATAATATCTGCATAATATATCTACATATTCTCTGCTTTTCTTTGTATTTCTGTTGCTTTATAGGGATGCTATAGAAAGAAAACAAAAGGTTTCATATCCCTGAGTGCTTACAAACAAAATGTAGCTGAAAACCAAAAAGTACTAGCAGAAAGAAAGATGAGTCCAGTGAAATACTGAAATAAAGTTAATAAAAAATAGACAACAAAATGGACAGTGACCACTGCAGGATGAGGATTGCTTGTTGCTGCATGGCCTGGGCACACACTCTCTGCAGAGCTGTGGTGCACGAAGGCTCATTCAAGGACTCATTCCCAATGGGGACAGTCAAACTCAAAGGACAGCCCATTAATGTCAACACTCTCTGCCTTCCACTTCAATTTAACATAACTGAGAAAGAAGGGAGAAAAGAAGATGTCAAAATCTTTAATTGATCAAAAAACAACAGATAGGTCTAAAAGCAACAGTTCCTCCTAAAGACAAGAGGATATGAGGAAACATTAAAACTGAACAAATGGGAACATGGTCATCAGTAGCAGAATCAGAATTATAACCAAAACTTTTCATGAGCACTTTGCTATTAGACTGAAATGCTCATATAGTGCCAATTTAAGATACTGTATCTGAAGCACCTACAAATATAAATGCAGCTTTAATACACAAGTAGTTCAGAAAGTTATCATCTGTCTGTACAAGCACCGATCAAAAACTTCTTTGTTATCTCTTTGTCATGCAGTATGAAAAATATTCCAAAAGATTATGGAACAAGGAGCAATAAAAGCCTCTTCATTCTTTAAGAATCACAGAATCACAAAATTGTTTGGTTTGGTTTGGAAGACATCTCAAGGATCATTTAGTTGCAACCTTCCTGCCATGGGGGGCTGTATTGCATGTTTCATAGATCACTTGAAATGTTTATGAGCAATATTACTGGTTTTAATGACCTATTTTCTACCCGTTTCCCTAATCTGAGAAAATAAGTAATAGCAAATGCTCCCATCAGATTCATCAAATACTACAAACCTTTCAGCCAAAGTCATGATGGTAAAGTGAGCATGGATACAATCCAATCCAGAAAGTAAGAAAAAAAAATGTGCAAAAAGTATCTCAAATATCAGTCTGAAATAGAGTGAATTACTTGTCTTGTGTATATGCTGTGCCTTGATAAGTATTTAATTGTGTATTACAATGTTTTTTAGCTTTCTTACTGAGATACACTATCAAGTTATTATGTTGCAGAACATGATTTTGTCCTGTTGTTTGCACTTGAACTGTATTAGTACCTTAAATAACCTCTTGTTAAGAAAAGATTATTTTCTTCCCTGATCAAGATTTATCTTCAGCCAACAACAGAAAAAAGCAAAGTTCTGAATTTAAAAATAGGTAATCTGATTACAGCTAACAAACAAAAAAGCAACTGTTTTTTTCTTTTTTTTCAGTTCAACCTATTTTGTATGCTTTCTTCTTAACATCTTCCAACATACAATTGAATGATACCCTCATATCTGGTGTAAATTACCAGAAGTAATTTCACACAACAATTATTTCACAACACAGACTGACACTATAGTTACTCTGATCTTTCTTTTTGAGCAGGTGTCTCGCCCGTGGATGGTGACTCACTGAAAAAAAGCACAGCCAGATGAAAACAAAGTGGTGCCTAATGCCTGAATGACCAGGAGATTGCACAGGATTCATTCCAGAAAGACCTTCAGAGAAACGAGCACATACAACGCCATGACTTATGCCACACACTGTGTTCCAGGAGAACACAGCACACATTACTGGAGACTGAATGGTTGCATCACTCCCACCAACCCTTTTCTCCATGCAGAGTAAATCTGTGCATGCATCACACTGACTAGAGATGTAAGCCCTGGTTTATTAGAATTCTGTCCACCTGCCTCACCCAGTAAGGGCCAATAGATTAAGCTTGTCTTCTGCAGCATGGTCTCTGGATTTCTCTTTCATCCTACCAGACTGAAATCCATGGGTTGGGTCCATTCATCACACAAGTAAATTAGAGACCTCCGAAGCTTCAAAGGTCCTTTAAAAGAATGCATTTATTCCCCATCACCCTAACAGACCACTTTGCAGAGAGCTGAGTTCAAAAGTGTTACAAACAAAAGCAAACCAAGTCATTTAACACTGCTTATACTGTGCCTTAGTGCAAATAAATATATTTGCCAAATTTTCTGCTTTCCTGATGGGCGGAAGTATTCCATGTTAAGGCACTTCATATTTCTCAGCCTTCAGCTTTTTGCAGACAAGATCAAGATATATTTAGAGGACAGATCAGTGAATTTCCATCTGCCTCTCATTGTCTGCATCCCTTCTTCAAGCTCCAGAGCATTCAAGAGCAAGTGAACCTCCATTGGCTTAAGGTAAATTCTGGAAGAGGCTCTCATGGCCTCCTGACTTTGGCTTAGATACCTATATTCTGACCACTATGCAGTTCAGCCCAAAAATATTTTGTGAATCTGGCCCAGGTGTGTTTTTGATAGACCAGTCAGTACTTCAGCTATGTGAAAAACGAGGTTCACTTCTGGTAAATTATAAAAGGTTTAATAAGAATAAAGACAATAGGAGACAAACATAAAGCAAAGGGTTAGTACGGCTGGGTGCCTCGGCATTCAGCCAAGAAGCACTGCTACTAGGGTTGGAGACATTCTTTAAGTACCTTTTTCATTGCCCCAACCTGTTGCATATTCATAGGGTTACATGTCTTACATCACTATGCATATTCAAACTTTTTTATAGTCTATCTCTGTTATCAGCTCCAGTTTGGGCCTTGGTCCATGCTTTCTTCAGATGGCTGATGCTGATAGTTGGCACATCAATAGCAGGGTCCTCATCACACGTTTGTGGATGTCATCCCGACCAAACAGACAGTCCATTCACAAGAACAACTATAAATCAGCTATCCCACTACCATGACTAAGCAAAAAAAACCCAGACAAACTATAACCTTACAGCAGAGTTATTTTAACATTGTGAAAAGCCCATAATATATCACATAGATAAACTAAGAAGAAGGTAACCTTACATATTTTAGTTACACAAAGGACCCACACAGCTAGCAATACATGCTTAACTTACGAGATTGCAAGTGAACATACAAATGCGAAAGCCAACCTTATTATATATTTATAACAGCTAGAAGGTAACTGAAATTTTGAAACTACTGAAAATGTGATAAGATTATTATTGCAGTTCACCAGCTTATAAATTCATCAATTACCTCCAAAAACAGACCCATACAATCTGTTATGCATCACTTACAGTTAAATTGATAAAATAGAAATTATGGAAAATTGGCCGACTGAAAATTCTATAAACAATACTAAATATGAGCCCTGATGCTTTCAAAACAGAAGTAACTGCTTACTTTGGCTGGGTAGCCTGCAATTATTAAAGAGCTAGTAAGGTGAAGAACAGTAGGCTCAAGACAAGTAGCATCCCCCTTTATGGATGATGGAAATTTCTTTACAGCTGAGGATACACAGTACCTACCTTCTACTTCCACATCCTTCTGCCCTTGTTATCCTTGTGGCCCTTGTCGAGGGACTAAAGAAAGGGAAAGGCATATTAAAATCTGACTTATGAGGTGCCTAATTTGGACAGACTAAATCCATTCCATGCTCCTATTTGAAATTTTGACCTAAATTCTGAAGATTAATTAAATAGTACATCTAAATAACTGATTTGTTTCCTAGTTAAATCCTTAGGGAAGCTATCATAAAATTCTAGGGGTTTGGTTTTTTAGTGACAAAAGCTTAGAAATAATGTGGCATGAAGTTCTCACGGACCTGTTATTTCACATGAGGTTTCTGCCTTGTTTACTTGAAGATACTAGTCATATTTCCTAAATTTTTTCATCTTAGTCCTTCATAAAATTTGACATTCTTTCCTGCTCTCCTAAATTTTCTGTTCCCCAGCCTTAGGCACACCATGTCCTTCATCTCACTCTCTGCAAGTATATTTACTCTACACCAATCAATCAAAGAATCAAGTAATAACATCTTTCATAAACTCCCAGAATATCAGTACAAAAGGCCATCAAAAAAATCTCGCTAGACAAAATGAATAGGTGTAATTTCTCTATCTGACAAACTATTTAACTGGCCTAACCTTTATTAGAAGTAAATGATCCTGACAGCTAAATGCAACATAAAAAAAAAAAAAAGTAATTATATAATGAAATAGAGTATGTAAGAAAATAATAGGTGAACACCATCTCTGCTGAAGTCATCAGCATTTCCAGACATATTTTTCTTCTTGTGAAATGAAGATGTACAAGAAAATACATTATTTAGCCTATAAAAAAGATTAAAACAGTCCCAAAAGTTCAACATTTTACAATTTTATATGTTGTAGTCTGGCAAGGAGAAGACCAATCCTAAATAGTATTGCTAATACTTATCCCCCAAACCCTGAGTACAAAAGCAATTATACTTCTTATGATCAACTTCATATAGTCCTGGAGTGTGGGAAGATGCTGGTGGAGATCCTGAGTAAGATATTATATCACATAAACCTGAAATTTTTTTCACAGTTCATTCAAAAATATACATGAAATAAAATAAAGGGCTATATAGAACACCAAATATTTTTCAAATTATTTCCTTTCATGCAAAAGGGAGTGACTATCCATAGGCTTGCCATTTTTTACTTTCATGATTGGAATAAGGATAGATTTAATTACATTATCTAGGTTTCATTATAGTAGCTTTATTTCCTTTGCTGCTTCAGTTTGAGCTTTTCTGAGTGAAAAGTTGATAAAAGGAAGCTAAGTAAACTTACAATTTAAAGTATGAAAATGCTCTGTGGCAAGAGATTTGGAAATCTCCAAAGAGAAAACTCATTAACAATATATAAGCCCTGAAGAAGTGGGAGTTTTTCTGAAAAATGGGTACCAGTTAAACCTGCAATTAACTTGTGAGTTAGGAACAGATGAATATAATGATGTCTAATGAATGAATGCCTGTTTTGAAATAAATGACTACATTAAACTAACCTGGTTGTATGTATTTTATAGTCCATGCAGTACAAATACAAATTTTCTTTTAGAAAATGGAGCAAATCTTTTTATTTAAGTCAAAGGCCCTCTTCCTTTTGATGAAGCATTTCTCTGAATATTTATTAACAGGTGAAAGGAATGAGCAACAGACAGACATGACAGAAATGACAGACATAGCAAAGTAGGTACCACATTAAAAGGGCTGGAAGTGAGGTCCTTCACAATAGACCTAAATCAGATAAAGTGTATGCTTCAAAAAGAATTCACTGAAGTTACCTAGTAAGAATTTATGGAGTCAATCAAAAGTAGATTTTCTCATTTATATTTGTTCCTTTTCCTTTCCTTAGAGAAGGATAGAAGATCCAGTAAAACTATTACTTTCTAACTACCAAAGATTATTGTTAATTTTGAAAAGAGCAATTAGAAATAAGACATATTTTACTAAAATTATCACTAGTGGGCAATTTTTTTCCTTTGGAAAAAAAAAAAATCAATTTCACAGGATACCATTTTTCTCAATAGAGGAACAAAAAATTAATTTCAAGTTTCTATGTAGTTAAATGGAGAAACAGGTTTTCTGGGTAGTGTATACAAAAGCAGATCAAACTCTACCCAACGGAGTCAGATATCATCACATGCAAAAGTTCAGGCCAATGTGCAGGGGATGGGAAAGGACAACACAAACTCAAGAAAGGTGATTTGCAGATATTTGTCCATGAAAGTGTGAAAGGGCTCACTCTGTCAGAGTGGTATCTCCCAGGCAACCACACCTTAGACAGAAATGGCAACAAATACAAGATGCAGCTGCTATATGCATCATATTCATAATATTCTACTTCTTTATTCATTACCTTGGCTCGAATATGTATCCCTGCTTGAAATATGGGCATGGTTTATAACTGCTTAATATTTAGTATCTGCATATAAAATACAAACAGAACTCAACCAGCTGTATACAATTTGTATCTTTTATTATAATTCCCTTAGAAAACTGCTATCCAGCTCAAAATGTAAATGGGAGAAAAGAGTATAACTCATATATAGAGAGATAGAGATGGAACAATGAATATAATGTGAATCTATAAATATGTACATCCGTAAGCCTATTCTGTATATCTACAATGTAGATATGTCTGAGATATAAATATGTATATACATATATATTTTCACTTAGGTATATGCTCATTTATGTTAATTGTGTCTGTGCATATATACACACATGTACACACACACAACCCTTCTATATGTGTGTGTATATATATATATATTTATCACATAAACACAAAAGATTGAAGTTGGAATGACAATTGTCCTTTACAATTCTCTTTCCAAAGCAGGGCTTCCCACAGCCAGCTGATCATGTCCAGATGCCTTTTGAATACCTCCAAGGATGGAGATTTCACCACCTCCCTGAGCAATCTGTGCCCCAGCTCAGTCATCCTTACAATGGAAAAGTCCTTCCTGATGTTCATACAGAACCTCCTGTGTTTCAGTTTGTGTCGTTGCCTCTGGTCCTGTCTCTGGGCACCACTGAGAAGAGCCTGGCTCTGTCTTTGCACCCTCCCTCCATGAGATTTCCCACAGCCCTCTCTTCTCCAGGCTGAACAGCCCCAGCTCTCTCAGCCTTTCCTCACAGGAGGGGTTCTGCAGCCCTTAATCACCTCTGTCATCTTTCACCAAATTCCCTTCAGTGTCCCTCTTGTACTGAGGAGCCCAGAACTGGACACAGCACTCCCCATGTACCTCCCCAGGGCTGAGTAGTGGGGAAGCATCAACTCCTTCAACCTGCTGACAACACTTTGCTTAATGCAGCACAGGTTTCCCTCTGTCTTCTTTACTCCAAGGACACACTTCTGGCTCCTGTAAATACATACAAACTTACATATATATGTTCTGATTTATCCTGGTCTTGATAGAAAGGACTAAAAGAGGATTCAAAAAAAATAAATCTTTGTAGAATAAAGTGAAATATTTTTCTCTTCATGAGATATAGGATTGTTTAGTATGCCCTATTTTTTTTCAAAACATTAGTTCTTGTATAGAGATATATACACTATTTTTATTTCAGCAAATTTTTACTCCCTGACAGTGTGAAGTTAAATGACAGCTTTAATATTCTGTTTCCCTTCAAACAGGATAAAACATCCTTTGGGGAACGGAAATCTAAAGGGAATAGTATATATATAGCAATTTTTCAACCTTTCTGGATCTTGGAACTCAGCCCAGATTTATAGTCATTAATTCTCTGAATCCAAAAGTGTCTAAGCTTCACTTTAAATAAAACTAAGGATTCAGATTCTCAGTGGCACTCAGGAGCTTTCACCTAGTTTAAATTAAACCTAATGGAAGTTAGTTACTTTTTGAACCTGTGTGTAGGTACATAATGTAGAGACCGAGCTGGTGAAATCTCTGCCTTCCTGCCTAATTGTCCCAGCACCAAAGATGTTCTATTCTATTAGGAGACTTCACAGACTGAAGTTCTATTACCCCTCATATTATGAGACATATCAGCACCTTTATTAAAGGTGATGAATATTTTTCTATCAAAATTCCCCACTTAGATTATCCCTGTGCATGCCATCAGTGCAGTACCCCTGAGTCTGGTGAGTGAAACATGAATGAAGGAGCAGAAGACCTAGATTTTAGACTCTCTGCAGCAGGCAGGCTTTGAAGGATCTTCTTCTCCCCGAGAAAGTACACCAGGATCGTGGGTAGAGAGTGGTTAGCAAGAGAAGAAAGCTTGATTCAAAGTTGATGTCAAAAGGGACAGTTTTGTTTTTAGTTTTAGTAGGGGAGCCTGGATTTTAAACTTCTTTTGTGGACTTTTCACCTCCACTGCCCCAGGAAGCCAGGATAATGTCAAAACTCACATTATATGGGACCTCTGCAGCTCTCTTGGGACACCCATGCAGAAAGAAATGAGACATCTGGGATCAGGGAGAGATTAGACAAGGGTTACCAAGCTCTACAGCAAAAGCTGGCTGTACATCTCATCTTACAACTGTGGGTTACAATCTCTCTTTAAAAAAGAGAACCTAAGACTTTCTCACCACCAATCCCTTAGTAACTGGAACTGGCCTTGACCCCAGGCTTATTCTCTTTCTTAAGGAGCATAATCACATAGTTTGTGGTAATTTTTGACCTCTAAGGATCTGACAGGAAGCGTCCTTATCCTACCTTTTTTGAAAGTCTGATAGTTGATGCTATGACAAACTCCACAGGGGAAGTTAGAGATTCACAAATCTCAGACTGAAGAGAATTTCTTCTGCTTTTTGCATGGATATCCTAACCAAGGATTTTTATGTAAAAAATAGTGTCTGATGCTAAAAGTGGATAACTAACAGAGATAACTATGTTCTAAGGTGATTTCAAACTGGTTTATGTTTTTAATGTACTGCATTTCAGGTAAATATGATGCCTTTTCCTGGGCCTAGAATTAAAAGCCAAGCACGGTTACAGGGAAAAAAGGGATTTTACCTCGGTGTTTATATTAAAGATCCTCAGATCCAGGCAGGAGCATCCTGCAGGAAATGCCCACCCGGGCTGGTGCACAGAACCCACCAAAGCCCCCCGTGATGGTTCGCATACACAATTACAGATCTTGCATATCAGCATATCTATCACAGGTTTCCCAATGGGAGGCTCAGGAGAAGCCCCCTCGTAAGGAATGGCCCCCTGCATGGGTCTATCTTAGTTTACAGAATGTGTTCTGGAGAGGACCTTGGCTCTGGGGCTCTCTGACACCCTAACTAGGATGTTTCCAAGATGTTTAGTCTCTGGGTGTAACAGAACTTTGGGTCTAAGCTAGTTATCAAACTTAGGGAATTACAAGTATGTGGGCCAAAATCACTTGGGATACATAAAGCTGCATAAAAGTGTACATGAAAGGGGGAATATGAGAAAGCTATATGAAAAAGCAAAATCATCATGGCATCAAACACACAAAGCTAAACATATAGTGGATTTCCAGATACAACCTTCCCATGTATTTTTATTCCATACCTACCTACTTAGTATGCATATCCTATATATCCTCTTCAATAAATATTTAACTTTCCCCACCTACAGAAGAATTGAAAACCCAAAATAAACATTTTGATATCAGTTCTAAAGCCAGATGTGTGGTAATACTCAATAGGTAAAAATCTGAACTGAAAATCTTTTACTCTATGTGGAAAACTTATGTGACGGGAGATTATGAATTTAGCTCAGCTCCTGGAAAATACTCCTGGAAAATACAAAAGTAACATAGTATTTGTTTTCCCTTTCCTCACTACGCAGTAAGAAAGGCCTATTCATTTTCCAAGTGTCAAAGAAAGATCATAGGTGAATTAGACTTACCAGATTATTTTTATTCAAAAATCCCAAGAAGCTAACATTTTCAGACTGCAACCATTCACAAACAGAAGCCATCCTTATTAACTCCTTTTGTAGTTGAGTTTTTTTTGTTTAATTCAGCTGAGTACAAGGTCAATGTTCTTGTTTTTTCTTTTGACCTTTATGTTTTTAATAAATGGAGATCTGTCAGGTATTTTTCTAGCCAAACACAGCACCTACAGTGTAGTGGTGTGTAAGTTAATTAGCTTTCATGGTTTAAAGTCAGGTGAACCTGAACATCTGCTTTATTTCTATTTGTCATTCTACAAAGCATTCATGAGTGACCAGCTGTGTCTTATGCCAGGTTTTCTTTCAAGTGGCCTCACATAGTTTGTTCTGAGTGAGTGCATGATGAAGGAAGGACACAGAATCAGGCTGGTTGCAGTAGAGCCAGAGACAATGGCCATGGTTGTCCAAATAAAAATGACAACTAAAAAAATTCACAAATTTTGTCCCCCTTCTGGCTGAAAACTCTCTAATATGAATATTTCCAACAGGATAGATATGCTGATTTTTATCTATTTCAAGGTACAGCTCAAGTGAGATTCATGGCAGCAACTGAAGCTGAAATAAACTAGGTAGTCAGAGAGAAAGTATCAGTTAAAAATTCCACTGGGCTGCACACAGAACAAGTGTGGAAGAAAATGAATTCCAGCATCACAGACTGTTAGATCTGGCTGAGGCCCTGCATTCCCAAGTGACCGTGTGTACAATATCTATTTCACAGGACAGTTAACATGACAGAACTCTGGCTACTATCATTACTTATCTTCGTACAGATATGGCAAGAACAAAGCCTCCTGAATAAATGTTACCTTTCCAAGATGCAAGGTGAGAGGAAGCTCAGTGGAAAATTCCAGCCTAGTTTAGTGCTCCTGAGTATGTACTTGGGTGTGCCAGTTCTTGTGGATAAAAACTGGAAATGAATGTAGAGACCTGTAATATGGCCCTTTTAATCAGTTCTTAAATAAAGTGTAGGAGCATCTGAAATACCCTTAGAGAGACACAGGATTAAGTCTACTCACAGCCAGTAACCAAAGGCACAGCAGTGAAAAGGGAGCAGACTGACAGAGAGGTACAGTACTGTGTTTCCCAGATCTCTTGTGCTGTTGCTGGCATCCTGAAGAGCTGGGTTCTTGCTGCTGGGGACAATATAGACCTATGGCTACTTCTAGACTTGGTCCACAAAGAGAATTCAGTCTCCATCCCTTCAGCTCTGTAATGGCATTAATCCCTGGACATTTATTTAGCATTGACCCCTCCCTTTATTCAGACAGCTCAGTCCTGCCTAGGCTCTTGCTCTTTGGAACAGCAAAATTCTTGGTCTGCAGTGCTGAGAAGCTTAAACCGCCAGTGAGCATTTTTTCACCCCACTGAGTCTGATAATACTTTTATTCCCTGCACAACATTTCTCTCTCTTTTTTTTTTTTCTTTTGGTCTTGAAGCATAGCAGCTTTGACAGCTACATAATATCCCTAAGTGTTTAAAAGTGCTCATTATAGTCTTGCTTTGGGAATTGCAAAGTTTCATTCTTACTAGTCATTTACTGCCTTTAAACATTCAATATCTTTTGATGAAAAGGGATTCTTTGAGGTAATGGGAGGAAAAATATTCTCTCCAGCTTATTTTGCAACTTTCTTCAATTCTTCAAGACATCTTTACAACTTTTCACTTCAAGTGTTTGAAATCAGTTTTTTCTGCCATCAGAAATGAAAAACAAGGATTCATATTATTCAACTTTACTAATATGTTCAAGCGTTCCACAACAGGACCTTTATTTTTAAATGAAGCTCAGGACACTTAGAAGAACCAGCTTCTTTTATGTCAGATGCTTCTTCCCCCAGTCATTTTTCTTGCCTTTTACTGGACTCTCCAGTTTCTCAACATCTTTTTTGCACTCAGAGGAGAGGACCAACCTGGACTCTTCCAGGTGCAACCACTTGTGTGTAAAATAAAGGGGAAAAATCCTGTCCTCCAGCCATCTGTCTGAGTATGCAATTGGCAATTCAGCTCACCACATATTTAGACTTTACTGCTGTCAGAGCACACTGCTGACTGCCATCCACCAGGTCCCCACACCCCTTTTCTGCACATTTGTCCATCAGCTCACAGCCTGTATCATAGCACAGGGTGGCCCCAGGGGCAGAACTTCACCTCTGCTGCTGTTGAACTTTATGTGGTTCTTGCTGGCCACTCCTCCAGCTTCCTGAGGTTCCACTGGTTAAGTCAGTGTGACCCTAAAACACTTTCATAAAATATTTGGAAAGTATCAATAGACATTTTTGACAAATGGTTCTTTAATATTTTTAGCAGATATATTGGGAATATTTACATTCAACACCTCCTAGTCATTTTATTTTGCTGTTGCAAAGAAATTATAAGTGCAAACCACAAGAAAAACAGGCAGTAAGGTTTTGCTTGTTGGGAGCAATAAAAATAATTACCTTTGCCACTAATTCAGTGAAAATGATCCTGCAGCTTGGATTAATGAGTAATAGTCCCAGTAACTAAAGAGAAGTGGTATCCATGAACTTTAATATAACTTAGAAAATGCTTTTGTTTCATTATGGTTTTTCTGTTCATACTGATTAATTATCAAAATTCTGCTAATGGAGTTTACTTTGGTTATCTGATCAAAACCCCTAATTCTTTAGCAAGACACTTGGAAAAAAAAATAATAAAAAACCCAGGAAACTGTTAAATTAAAACCATTAACAACTCAAAACCATTCAGATAAATAGCAAAGCGATTTCCACACATGAAAATAACTTTAACATAGCATCTTAACTCTTAACAGTAATGCACACATTGTTGCCTCATTCTTGTTCCTCAGGGACCGTGCAGCAGGGATCTGAACACCCTGACAGGGAGCAGCCTTCACTGAGTTATGTTTTAGGAATTGTACAAAGGGAAATCAACTCTTTTGTCTATAGTGCCACTTAATAAAAAATAGGTTCATTTCAAGCTCAATTTTCTAGAATGCAGCCTGTCAGTCATATTAGGTTATGGTACTCTGGAAAACGTCAAACAGAAATTTGAATGTGCCAGAGCCATGTTACATGCTAAAATGCCTCCATTATGAGACTTTCATAGTAGCTGGGGTAGAGGTTTTTAGAACAAATTTTACTAATTCTCTAAGATTTCAAATGCCCTTTTTAATCCTGAAATTTATAGACAGTCAACTGTGCCATAGCCGCACATTCCTTCATCCACTTATGAAAATGAACATATATTACATGATAATTATTTCTATGAAAATACTGTGCATTTCTTAATGTGGAATTGGGTGCAAACATCAGTTTTTATTGTCACATCAGGTTATCTGACATTCATTGACTCATGTACCATATGATATCCACCATCTGTGAAGCTATCATATTTATTTAAAATGCTGCCTACTCTCCAGTTTCACCCAGGAAATATATACTTTCTATTGACAGTACACCTTGACAGCTGTACAAATAAGACAGATGAGTTTTGGGACCTTTTTGTTCAACTACTTTGCTTTTGCAGAATCTTTGAAACCTCTTGGGTATCTAGATTTTAGGTGCCAAACATCTTTTCTGTATTTAAAATAGAAAAGCTCAGCTATTGCCGCAGCCTGCTGGAATTTTCATGTTCTCACAAGCTCAGGACTAGGCTGCATGTGTTTAGATCCAAATTACTGGAGCCATGAGAGCTAGAAAAGTCTCCCAGGGTACCTGATAAAAAGCAACGTGCACTGCCTGACAGCATTGTCACTCCTAGAGTTGTGCCACCAAGACTGTGCTCCTCCAAGAGCACTGGTGGCCCCTCCATACCCACTCTTTCAGATGGGACTTGTTTTGCAGAGCACCTCAGCAGTGACTCAACCAATGCAACCAGGATGGTCTTTCTTAATGAGTAAATATCAGAATAAAAGACAGAATTTACATGTTATAATTTCACATAATAATTAAGCACCATACTAATATATATACTAGCATGTCATGGATCCTGAGGGCTTCTGTGTGGATACCAAAATGGAAATATTGTCACTTAATTCCTTGGACCTTTTCTCCCTTGTTTAAATTTTCTGGTTTTCTTGTTGATTCCTCGTAGTTGCCAGATCTGAAATAGAGTGAATTATAGTAAGTGCCTAAGAACCAATTGTTGATCTGCCACTGTGATAAGTAGGTCTTGTAATTATTGATGGTGTCATACACCTTCATTTTAAAGCCAAGTCTCTCATCTAGTTTTTCCAGTCAAGGCAGTATCTGCTAATTTATTCACTGAAATTAAACTATTCCTAATTTTCATTCAAAATCTAATTTTTCATGTATTATTGAATGGCCTCAATTTTTATTTCTTCTAGAGGAACACTGTACCTGCTTTCCCCCTCTTTCCAGGTTTTATGTTTCTGTTACAAAAATTAGAAGAAACAAACCAAAGCAACCAAACACTCCTAAGCATTTGACTAGTAAAAAGAAATTGGGTTGCACCTATAAAAAGAAATATGTATGCTCCTATAAAAGAAGCTTTTAGAATTCTTCAAACACTGTGTATTCTGTTTCATATTTGAGGAGAATATTATGACAAGAAAATCTGCATTATTGAAATGTTCATTTCTTTTCTTAACATCTTGCCTAAATTCCCACCCTAAGCAAAGAAAATAGTGAGTGAGTGTTCTGATCTACACAGAAATCCAGCAGCTACTGACAAGGAGGAAAGAGAGTATTTTGGACACACTGAAATTGTGTGCACTGTGTGCACTCAGGACTGTTCCCAAATAAGTATGGGGAAAATGTTGTCTGAGCCTAGAAGACATTTTTAATTACCATCACTTTGTATGTCTTAATGAGAGTTAGAAAGTTTATTTATTCTTTGGTTGTATTCTGTAGGATCTGTAATGGATCTCTACTCTGTAGAACAGCATTCCTTATCACAATACAAGAAGTAGCCTCTTTGTCACAGTATTTCTATGTTATACATTCCTATAGCTTTCTTTTCTTTCTTCTTCTTCCCAATACTGAAGTGAGCAGAACAAAAGCTAATTCTTATTTTCATACATCCCAGCATGAAAATTAGTCTTCATTTTCTTTATGTTTTTCACTAAGAATGAGCTTATTTTAGTTACATTTATTTTCTCGTGCTTTAGTCATGGTGGAAAACATTTGTCTTAAAAGTGAAGTGTGTCTTGGTCACAGTTCTGATGCTTAAATCAACAGCCCAAGAAAGAGAGTCTTTTGGTAGGAAGGTAACATTTGCAGAGTTGGCCTGAATGAAGGCGAGGAAATGTATGATGTGGAATTGTTCAAGTTGAGAGATGGCATAACTTTGACCATACCAGGGTTAGGGGTTTTTTGCAACAATAAGAAGATAAGGTAGAGAGGAAAAAAGTTCCATTGGAGAGGCAAATATCCAGGGAGTCTCCAGTTCAGAGTCTAATTAAAAGCATGAAAAGACAAGTTTCATTTAAAAAATAAAATAAAACAAGATATTATATGCTTCATTACAGCATTTGAAAATATTACTGCAGGAAAAGAGACATGTGAGCAAAAGTTTAGCCTTAAGGTCCCGTATTTAAAAAATCTTTTCCAAAAATTTTTTTTTAAATATTTTTAAAAAACTTTAAGGCAAGACATACATACACAGAAACACAGAAAGTCTTGATCCCTAGAAGAAATGGTTGATATGTGTTATGAGTTAAAGGCATTTGGAAAATAATTTGGACTTAAGTTGATTGTATCATTTTGACGAAACAACTTAAGCTCAGGGTACATATACATAAAAACATATATTGATATTAAATTTTCCTTCATAGAAAAATGAAAAATTCAAAACACTTTTAATAGTTTCTATCTTTTAAGTCTTTAATATCTCATCAAGACTGTTAAGCAAACTAATAGATCAAAATATTGATCGGTAATGTAAAAGGTTATATTTTAATTTTGTTGTTTCTCAGAGGATAACTGCATATTCACTTCTAAAAGCTTCTGCATACCTAATATTAAACACCATAAGAGAATGAACTTTTATTCTTCCCTCTGTAGTGCTTTGACAGAAAAAAAATTAAAGTCAGACAGATCCAGAAAGGAAGTAGTATATTTTTCTCTTAAGTCTCCTGGTGTATTTCATGCCTTGTGATTGATACTGGAGCTCTTGCACCTGAGGTT
>VZSE01005680.1:1229998-1407500 GCA_013398275.1 Promerops cafer
CTGTGCACACAGCCAGGGTTACCTCATCCCAGGTGCAGAATCCAGCACTTCCCCTTGCGAAACTCCATAGGATTGGTGAATGCTCATCTCTCTGATTTGTCCAGGTCTCTCTAAAGGCCTCTCTGCCTCTTCTATTTCTCTCTGAAATTCACTAATTCAAAAATATTTTTTAAAATGTTTGTCAAATTTTAATTTTCATATTTCAGCTTTAAAACTGAAACAGAAATAACAAATCTTTTGTTTGTGGTTTGGGTGAATCTGTCTTTGATCCCTACCATTTTGATTTCTGTTTTCTCTACCTGTATTTTTCTCCTAAACAAAGGACAAAAAAGAAAGAAAGAAAAGGAAATTAATAGCAAACTTTGAAGTAATTTTAATACTTTTCAAACTGACAAAAAGCTGAAAATTACTGAAGTAGAATACATAATTTATAAAATTATGTCTTCAATAAATACATAGGGTTTAGGTTTTTTCCTTCTTTTTTCTACAATCATTTGCCTCTTTTCAAATACCTGAGAGCTTACTATTATTTAAATGCTCTTAACACAAAATCTAACACAAAAATAGAATGAGAAATCATTATTCGATACAAATTTTTATACTGGTCTCAAAATGAAGCTTTAAAAGCCTCCTTTCAAAATGTCTGTAAAACTCAGAAAAATAGATATGCATGGAATATTGCTGGTATCTCTGCAACCATACATTTTACTCATGGTGTAAAGCAAGATATCAAAAAGATTTTATGCTGAAGTATAAAATAGTAAAATCTGCTGTGAACCCTCAGATTCATGAGATATTACTGACCTGAAGGAACTGAAAGGCTGGCAAAACTTCAACAGCTCTCCTTTGTCTTCCAAGTGTTATTAAAAAGCTAGAGCAAATGACATGATGAAATAAATGCAACGTACACCAGAAGGAAGACCTCTGCGACTCAGGATATGATTATGTTTTCCCTTGGATGACTTTGCTCAGTCAATAACGTTAAAGCTTTTAACGCTGAAATGTGGCATCAGCTAATCAAAATATTGGCAAGCTCTCAGACTGAAGTAGCAACTTTATATGGAAATTGTAGAAATGTATAATTATTAAAAGACATTTTTGAAGATACTAATGACAATAATAATAATAATGATAATAATATTCTTATATGTCTGTTCTTATTAATGGAACATGCCATATATTTAACTGTCTTCACAGTTTAGTTGGGATTGTGTGGTAGCACCTGCAGGTTGGATCTCTTGTGCTTTCTCTTCCCTGTATTTTCATATCCAGGTACTTGATTTTAACTTTGAAATCTAACTAGTGTAAACTAATTAAAATAGTTAAATAGTTTAACGACACTATTTGTATTGTAAGTAATTATTAGTAACTATTATCCAAATTTAAGAAAATATTTTTATAATCATTTAAGACAGCATCAGCAAACCATACTCGAGTGAAATTCCTTCCCATGCTCATCTTTGTACCATTCTCCTGTTAAAAAAGAATAAAACTTGACAGTTTTGCCAAAATATGTGTGAAGTCAGTTTATGTATTACAGCATACGCAAGAAGTAATATATTACCAAAGAAGAAAAGAAGCTGGCTTTAGATTTCTTGCTATAAGTAAAAAAATACACATCCTTGAGGTTTCAGAGTGGTTGTGAAAGCTCCTCTCACCTGAAAAGTCCAAGAATTCTTTTTCTAGGATGACAAAGCCTTTCCCATGGAACATGGGAAAACAGATATATCCCTGGAATAAGATTCATGACATTTGTTTTAGCTACCTATTTAATCTTCTAGAAATCTTAATCATCTCATCTTTCTATAGAAAGGTCCCAAATGATGTGGTTTAGACTTGGTTAGCTGAAATGACTTTATTTAGTGCTTTTCATTTTATGGTGTTTTGCTGAATTTTTAAAGCAAGGCCAACTAAAGATGGCCTTGAGATATAAAGTGACAGTGTTTTTTCCTTTGCAAGATAAATAAGCAGCATTACTAAGGTTTGGCCCATATTGGGAACTAAATGGTTGTAGTGACTGGCACTTTATGGAATTGAAAGGGAATTCTAAACATCACCTATAGGTACATTTTTGGTGGATGCCTTGTCTAATTCCAAATGTACATGTAAGCACATTTTAAATTCATTCTTCACTGATGATAAAAATCATGTTGTGATATTTATAGGAGAGTGTTTCTAAAACCTAAAAAGCTTTATTAATATTTCCTTGGTCAAGAAGAGTTTAAAAAATCTTATATTCTGCCACACATACAAGAGACTTGACACTTGAAAGCAGATACTTGGAAGGGAAAATAAAAATTGTTTGCGCAGCCAGACTAGATAACAGGAAAACATAAATGGAGACAGGCTTTGGAGATGTCTTTGAAGTCTCACAATAATAAAATTTCCTTATTAGCCTAGAGAGCTCAACTTGAGCAAGTAAACAAAAGCTGTCAATGATGACCATATTCTTGACCAACAGTAAAAAGACTTTAAACAGTTCTCACAGGAGGACTCTTTCACCAGGCACCAAAAGTTAACATAAATATTAGAGAACTGAAGGTGACAGGGAGGTGACACCCGTAATATTCTGTAAACTCATGAATGTTCCAAACTATCCAGAAAGCACAGTTCAGAAGCAGAATAAGTACTAGGTCTGCTTGCTCTCCAAATGAGACACACATCTCATAAGGCTTGACGCTAAACATTTCAGAGTGAGCCATTTCTGCTACCCCAAGTAGACTGTGTGCCTTTGGAATAATAAAAGCTGCTGCAGTTTCTCTCTTTTTATTTCTGGTTCCTGTTTATTAACTAAACATGAGAAAGAATTAAGTATTAGACTGGCAAAACTGAGCTTCTAATTGCCTGGAGAGTTTGTCCATCAATATTTTACCAAGAGAATTATAATCTCAGTTGATTCTTTCAGATTGATTACACATTACATTCAAGACCTTAAAACAAGTCACTCTGGCAAACTTTTCAAAATTAAACATGACAAAAAATGAGAAATGCTGCTGAGGGGCAAAATGTAATTCCATAATTTCAAATTTAAAAGTACATTCCATTCCCTTGGACAAAGACAGGTCTATGGGTCCTTAATGAGTGAACCAAATGCCAACAGAAAATTCTGACATTGCAATTACTTTGGAAGGCTACAGAATAGTTTAGATTAACTTCAAAAGCTTTATTGTTTCAGTAAGGTTCCAAGAAAATATGATCCATGTAAGTCTCATTTTAAAAACCCTTTCCTTGTTATATTTGCTCTCTTAGAAGAAACAACTATACTTACCCTTAACCTGACAACTGGGAGCCCACCCAGTAATATTTGAGCAAATCTGACAGGAGGTAATAAAGGTTGTTTACTTGTGGGTTATATTGACATTTTGTTCCCTCTGCAGTATTGGAAGGAGTGTTTGGAGGTTTCTGCCTTGCAAGATTAGAAGGCTGACAGAGAAGGGTAGGCAGTGCATTCATTATCGTATTTTGTGAGGTTGTTTGCTCTTGTATTCTTCCTGCAGTTCTTGAAGTGCACAGATAAAACACTGATATAATTCTCTGCTCATCCACAGCTTTTTGCAGCTTCAGCTGTAGAAGGATATGAAAACAAAATGAAACCTCCCCCCAAAAAATCAAACCTGATGTTTCACAGCCCTTGTTGTATATATCAGGTTGCAGTACATCTACTTTTTTTCTGAGACCCTATTTTATATCACTGGCAAAAGCTTTGAGAATGAAAAAGACATTTTCCCTCTAATACACACTGTAAACCTGCATAAAATCAGGGGAAAATTAGGTCTAAGGGTAGCAATTCTTCCATCTATAAAGAGAAAGAACAATCCAGCATCTGGGCTGTGAAAGGATTACTTCTAAGTTTCATACATTTAACCTGATATTTTTTAATTTTCAGCTCAATTTCCCAGGTCACAAGATTTGCATTCCAAAAACTAATTTTTGGGAACAGCCACCTGGGGTCTCGGACAATCTTCCAGAGCAGGAAAGCAGATTGCTCATTCAGAGCTTGGACTTCCTGGCAGGAAAGGGAAATGGTAGCCAAAGGGTAAAACTGAAAAATATCAAATGGTGATTGTTCAAAGAATATAAGCATCTCTAAACAGAATTGTTAACTAACAACAGTGACTTCTCCCTCCTCCTGCCCACTTGCTATTTCTCCTAGAAATGTCTTATATTGTTGTAGTTGAAAACTTCTACACAAAAAAAACCTGTTAATGAATTATTCAAAGTACATATTTCCTTATTATTTTTTTTTTCAAATTCCCTTTCAGTTTCAGCAACTATTCTGTAACTGCGTTCTCTTCTCCAAATACTTGAATATCTGCACTTAGAGGTATGGTATTAGTTGAATGAAAAAAAAAAAAATCATTCAACCAGGTCTACCTCGCTGGTTCTAATACAGCAAGATTTACATCTTCCACCAACAAAGATGGCTATAACCTCCAAACACATGAATTAAGATAAATTTCTCTCCACTTTTTCTATTACAGCCACAAAACTTCCCAAACTTAATATAACTGATTAATAGCTCTCTTTTAATTAAAAAGGGCTGCTTAAACTGTCTTTTACTTGCTGTGGAATTTTTTCCCATGATAACTTGCATTTGAGTGTGAGGAAACAATCAATCAAAAATTAATCCCTAGCAGCAAGAGATTAGTGGAAATAAAGTAAATGAAAACAAGTTGCCTTTTGAGGCAAAACTACTAAAAATGTAGCTTTTCAGGCAGAACAAGAAACATTAGCATTAGGCAAGCAGTATTCTCATTTTTTCTCATATTTTGTAAAATGTTTAAGACTAGCAATTATTTTTTTCCTGTATTAACAAAGCAACATATGCTAGAGGAGGTAAGGAAAGGGTAATGCCTAGGTAATCCATAATCACTGTCAGAATTTGGCATAAATGCAAATTCTAGAGCATTGTCTCCTTTGCAGTTATTATTATGAAAAAGTTCCAATATAAAATTCTACATATAATTGGAAAAATATGTACTAATTCTACTTCCTAGATGTAATCCTTCTCAAGGATTTTTATCTTTCGTGAACACCTTGTAAGACAGTCATTGGTTTCCTGATGAGGCATAGAGTTCAACATTTAAAACAAATGGTCATACTTTTAGATTTTGTTTATAAATAGTTTATAATAAATACTTTCTCAGAACCAATGGACAAATAAATTCCCTCTAAATAGTAAGTCACGCTAAAAAACTCTAGCATACATCTGCATGGTGAACAAGAAGAGGAAGCCTTGTCTCTTTTTTTATTCTTTAACTTTTCTGTTGCCCCTCCTGGTTGATCTAGATTATATCTAAGATAGATTTTCAGGTTGTCCTGAAGCATTGTATAGGGTCTTTTTACCTCAGTCTTTAATTATACTGATGAACCTGGGCTGCTCAGTCCTCCAGGGACAACAACTACAGGAACAGTGATTTTTCATTTGTGGATGCTGAAATTGCAAGGGAACAGTTGCATCAGTTAAAAGCCTGATGGAATTCATCCCAGAGTACTGCAGCAACAAACAGGTTACAGCAGAACCTCTCTCAAGCATCTGCCCACGGCCTTGGGTGTCTGGGGAGGTCTGCAACTGCATTCTGAGGTGCATCAAACACAGCATAACCAGCCAATAAAAAGAGAAAAAGAGGTGATTTTATGTCTGTACTCAGTATTTGTGTGACCTTTTCTTGAGCACTCTGCCTCACAACTTAGGTAAAATATGGAAGTCCTTGAATGCCTACAGAGGAGGGTAAGAAAGCTGATGAGGGGCTGGAAGGAATGTCCTGTGAGGAGCAGCTGAGGGCTCTGGGCTTGTCTAGTCTGGAGAATATGAAACCAAGGAGGAACCTCATTGCTCTGCACAGCTTCCTGAGAGAGGAGATGGCCGGGGCAGGGCTGAGCTCTTGTCCCTTGTACCTAGTGACAGGGTGCGTGGGAATGGCCCAGTGCTGCACCAGGGCAGGTTTAGACTGAAATAGTTCCTAATGAGGAAACATTTCTTTCCTAAGAGGCTGTGCAAACACTGGAACAGGCTTCCTATAGAAGTCATTGGAGTTCCAGACCTGTCTAAGTCTTTAAGGACACGCTTTAACTTTTGGTCGGCCTTGGAGAGGTCCAGGCAGTTGGACTGGATGATTGTTGTAGGCCACATACAAAATACTCTAGTCTTACCTATTCTGCTCTACTCTGTTCACTCACATTTGTCAATTGCTGTTTGACAGAAAAAAGATGATAGTAAAAATTCTTTCTTTGGAACATGGACACTTCTAATTATACACTAATGCCAGAAAAGGAGGATCTTCTTCCGTGTTTGGGACAGAGCTGCAATTCTGCAGTTCTGATGCATGCTGAATCACAAGTAATTTTAGGAAAATATTAAGGTTGCTTGTCAGTCTCTTCTTATAAAATGTCATCACAGAAACTGTATTTTATCAATACATACAAAACATTAAGGTAGTAAAAACAACCTTGCTCTTGGTAATACCAAAATTATAAATCTGCATATGAAGCCAGGTAGATATCAACAGTCTCTATTTTGTCTCATGCTCTGAAAAGAATGCGTAACATCCTATATAAGACCTTGATTCTCTACAGAATATCTAGATCCAGCCAAAAAAGCCCCTGTATCTGCCATAAGGCAGAGCTCGGAGGGTTCCCTTGGAACTGATGGCAAAACACTCTGGGTTTAGAATCAGCTGCCTGAGGTAATGTGACATCTGTTGCTATTAATGTTGATAGTGTTTGTCCATATACATCCATCTGCAAGGTATATATAGCTTGTTTAATTTTTAAGTCAACACTACAAATTCATAGTTCTTAGAGATGAAAAGCAGCCTTAAGTTAATTATTCATGCATGATAATAACTTCATAAATTGATAGAAAACAGCACTTCCTTGATGCAATACTGGAAAAGGGTTTTTTTCCAGAAATGTTTTACCTGTAGAAACTCCAAGATCCTAGAAGCAGAATTTCAAACATAATTAGGTACTTAATCAACCAGTCAGCTGCCTAGGAGAGGCAGAAGCTCCTAAGATCTTTTTCTCACTGAAAGATAAGGGACTAAATGTGAGCATCCTGTTAAAGCAAGGCATGATAGATCTTGCCCTTGCCAATGGAGGTAATGAGGCACTGCTGGAGGGCTGTTCATCTTGTTGGACAGACATTTCTCAGTATGGGAGGAATCTTCCTGTGCAGTATTTTATTTATTTTTTTCCCTTCATTGACTCAAAAGGAAACCTTTTAGCAGATTGACTAATTGACTTAAGCCTTGAACTACCATAATTAATGCCAGATCTCACCGAATTCAATGCTTTATCCAATTCTAAGAGATCTTGGAGAAAAAGAAAGTAAACTCCTTTACTTTCCTGTTAATATGCAAGCAGTGTGTGGAAACTATTAACTACTAAAGACAAGTTTCCTCAGGGAGGGAGGTAGGCATTCTCAACACGAACTAGGAATTAAATGAAGTGCAAAATGATACAACTTTGGCAAATATGCAGTCAGGTCTGAAATATTACCCTTTCTTTTGACCTCCATCCACAATGTTTTGTTTTTTGTCACCAGCCCAGTGACTGTAAGATGTGCTCAATGCTCTGCTCTAAATGAGGAACAACAGAGCCATTATCAGAACCCTGTCCAGACAGCTGTAAAGAGTGTGTCCAGTTCTGGCAAGATCTGTGCACAGCTAGAACATCCACAGTTTCAAATGTTCACAGGTAATTGATTCATTATTTTGTTTTTCACCACTATTTTCTAAAAATAAACAGTTATTTCTCACTTTCTTGGTTTTCTGCATATGATCTCAGATTTTAATAAGAGGGACCAATTTAATCACAAACCTATTTTTCAAAGCACTAGATAAGAACAACCAAATAAGAAGTATGCCAAATATATTCAAGACATGAGAATCTCGCTGAAACTGAATTTTTCTTGAACAGCAAGAGATTTTTCAAGAAAACATGATTTTCACTTATATGGATATAATATACATTGTTTTGCATTACATTTAGAAAAAAAATCAAATGCATTTTATTGCATCTTTAATAAGATTTCTGTTATCTTTCAGAGTGTTGTTATGGCAAATTTCACAGACATACAGTTCATCTTATGCAACATTCATGAAATATCAGTATGAGATTGAAGAAATGAATAAGTGTATTATAGACAGCTCTGACCTCCAGTTAGTGAAAATGAATATAATGTCCACAGATATTTAGAACTATGTGTCTTTACAAGTTGATTGGTATAGTTAGGGATATTTTTATTGATAGTACTGATGGTTTGAGATTATATTTATTTCTGTGTGACAATTATAAATAATTGTTAGGGTTAACCCTGCTTGTCAGCTGAGCTGCTTGCTCACTTCACCCCCGTGAGCCCCAGTGGAACAGGGGAAGAGAAGAGAAAGAACAAAAGAAAGAAATGTTGGAAGGTTAAGAAGAAAAAAACCTGAAAGAAAAATTGTTTAATAAGTAAGGGTAAGTGGAATAAGAGAAAACAGAAGAAAATGTACTCACCTATGGGTAGACTCTTGCACAGACAGTTCCTGAGCAAAAGATATCTAATCATCTTAAACCTCTCTCTTTTCCCTTTTATTGCTCGTTAGGATGTTATGTGATATGGAGTAAGTCTTTGGTGAGTTCAGGCTATGTGCCCAATTTGTGCATCCTCCTAAACAATTGTGGACCCCCAGGTTAATCACTGCAGGGGCTAAGAGAGAAACAAAGGACTTGATGGTGTATGAGAAAAACAAGATCTCTCTGTTGGGACTTAATGCCTAAATAAAACAGATATAAATATGTTTTCTTCTCTTTCAGTAAAGGTTTTTTATTTTGAAAATGTGTAATGTTTTGACATTTGTATTAAAATCAAAGAGGTGACCCCTGTGACTAAGCTGAATAGTTAATCTGACATTAATGTACTAACCCTCTTGTGGTTATCAGGTTGGGAAAAGTACAATTTATAATCCCAGAAAAGATACCAACACACGTAAGGTCTGGCATTCGTCATCAGTAAAGAGGTGGCAGAAATAACGGGCTATGACCCATGTACTAAAATAATAATTACTTTGTTATGTTGAAGCCATCCCAACTGATCATATTATTCTATTTTACACACCTATAACTGGTAAGGCAAGTCATAGGATTGGAAGTGCAATGTCAGATCTGGCAATAAAATGACTGACGAGAGTGTAGTGCATTGGCTGTGAATAACTGCACAGTACGTATTACGAAGGTAAAATCAGAAAGAAAAGGACTAAATAAACAGTCTACATTGTTAAGTACTTCTCTGATCAGAGAGTGAAAAATTTGTCATGGAATTCTCAGGCTTTCAGAACTGAGTGTGAAACATAAGATACCTTTATTTAAACAGGTACAACACCCAGCAATAGACAAAACCAGTGGGTTACTTTTTAATTGTTGCCTCATATAACACAGCCTGGCAAAGTGGATGTCCTACTTTGTGTATTCATTTATTCAAAATTTCCCAGTCTAGATACATTTTACTAGTTAGAGTATTGAATACTAATATCCTATACTGGGGAGTTGGGCTAGAGTATCTCCAGAGGCCTCTTCCCACCCAATTCATTCTATGATTCTATTTATTTATTTACTTACTGCTTCTTTATACTCTGTTAGAGGAGCAACACAACCTTGCAAGGGACCAAAACTAAAAGCATTTCTAGGAAAAAACCCAAACTTCCTAAATTACTTCCTCTTTCTGTTTTAACCAGCAAAATTTTTCTCTAATAAGACTATGAGTTCCAATATCTACATATACATACATGAATCTACTTGTTAAAAAAAATTTTCCTCCTTGTAGAAAACTGAAGTGTCAAAAGCATCAACAATAGCAGACACATTCTAGGGCATCTTTGCATGTTTTGACAAAGATAATTAAATGGTCCTGCTTCAGCTGTACTTCCTAGTGACAGTGTTCCACTTGATTTTCCACAGAAAAATGCATCTGACAAGAGTCCTGGAGGAGGGAGCATTCCCTTAGGTGGAACACTTGTCTCTGTCCCCATATACCTAGAGGGAAAACAGCAGAAATCATGAGAACCCTGGAGATGCATCTGGATATTTGTTTTACAGATTACATATGCTGATGGCCAAAGAATTTCAAATGACTGCATACTTTTTAGGTATATATCTCCAGACTAAATCAGAAATCCTTCAGGTTTGCCCTTGACCTTGAACAGGGAGGCAGAAGCATTTAAATTAAGAAAGTTCCTATTTTCTCATAACTCTGTTTTTCTTTATTACCATTCGTATCAAAATCAAGAAGATCACTTGACTTCCTATTTTAGGCAATATCTTCTGATGCTGACATGTTGATATTCATGTGCTATCATCAGGAAAAAAGCAATTTACTGAATATGAAAAACTACAAAATGAAAAACCTCAAAGCTATGAAAGAAAGGGTAAATGAGGGTCTCATCCTGGAATTTTTATCTGAGAAAACTAACTTTTCTTATCTTTATTATCCTTTTGAGATGTAGATACAGTTTTTTAAGGCTTTAAATCTGATAAACAATGTTCACAGTCTACTGATGAAATAAAACTGCTGACAGTCATTAAAATGCAGGAGAGGCAAAGATTTCTGATTCAATCAGATTGTTTCGCACACCCAAATTTGAATACAGGGGTGCACATTGATTTGTAATGCTTACGCTTTGATTAAAGTTAAAAATGAACACCTGAATTTTTAATATGTTTTGGCATAAACACACAGAATTATTCTTATATACATAGGCAAAGACTATAAATATGCATATAAACTATTAATTACACAATTCTAAGTGGAATAAGAGGCTGTTACATAATACTGGCCCTTCTTCTGACAGGTAATTGAATGATCCAAGAATTAAATTACCTGCTTGAGTGCACTGGGTATCACAGATATTTTTATTATCCACATGGCTGTTGGGTATTAAATAAAAATTGAAAATGCATTGATCAAATAATCTGACATACACCCAGGGGTTTTGCTTAGCCCCTTTCTATCTTCCTTTGAGACTGACTGCTCTGAGTGTGAGGAGTGTTGGGGTTTCTCCACTAATAAACTGCTTCCTAGTATTCCTTCGATGGATGCTGCCATTTCCACGGAGACAGTGTTAATTACCAGTGTAAAGTGAAACGTGCTTTCATCCTAGAAGTTGCAGTTGCTGCAGCAGAAGGACAGCAAGTACTTTGGAAGACCTCCACAATTAAGATCTTGGCTACTTTAAGCTCTACATGTCCCATGATATTTTCCAAAGCTCAGAGAGGCTTGATTGTCCAGCTGAACTGTAAATATGTAATGAGATTTGGCCTCATTTAAATTCTTCTGTAGCCACAGTCTACCATGTACAACATTAGGTTTGTCTGCAGTGAATAAAAATAACAAAAATGTTCAGCTTTAAATCTGGTATTTTGCAGAAAAAACTCAGGATATGTAAGGTGGGGGTTTTTTTTGGAAGGGAATCAATGACTATATTTAAAGTATTGTCAAGGCTCCCTGCTAATTCTACAGCAATTTTGCAGTTTATAATATAGCTCCTCATTCAACATATTTCCCCTTTCAGGAAAATACTTAGACATGTGGCCAGGTACAACCAGCTTAGGCATAGCTGAAGGCATTTAAGCACTGTTCAGAGGTAATACTTGCATTGAAGATGTAAACAGAAAAACAGTGGGGAAAAAACACACATTGTGGTAAATTTTTGAATCTAAAATCAGTGCATGAGATAAATACTGCTCTGAATTCACACTAAACAAAATCTCTTGGAAAACATGCCTATATTATAAAATATTTGAAGGAGGCAGACTACAAAGCAGTATGGAATTAACACTTGATTTTAATCATAGCTATTTGAGTTTTACTTTGAGCGCTTCACCTTTCTCTCTCCCAGGCTATACAAAAAGAGAATTTGAATTTTGCTTATCATTAACTTGATTTTTGAAAAGAATGTAATTACCCTGGAGCTTTTTTGGCTAGTGTATAACAAAACATGTTTGTAAAAGGCAGAGTTCTAGATAAGCACAAAACAAATTCACATTTATCAATGGTTCTAAATATTGGCAATATGTTCTCTGCATGGTCCTCCAACACCAGAGGCCAACAGAAGCTGTTGCTAGTAAAGCTGAATACATTTATGCAGAGCAAGGTCAGGTGCTGCCGGCAGCACATTTCTCCTCAGGTAATGTTGCCAGAAAGCTAGAAAAAGTTGGATACCACTGACTGAAATAGAAACCTTTTCTTTTTTTAATGTAAGGTCTGCTTCTGTACCTATCTCAGTATCCCTTCCAGCTAATGGGCAACCAAAACAAATAAAGTCAAAGTTTAAAATCTCAAATGTTAGTTACAAGACAAGTCTTCTGCTAACTAAATAGGATCCAGTTTTTCATCATAACCTAGACCAATATTTGCTATCTGGTAGTTCAGAAGCACAATCAGAACATTACAGAATTAATGACTGAAGAATGGGTGGTGAAATTCAAGATAATGGTACACAGCTGGTGTTTGTCAGAGACAGCTGTTTGTTCTGGCTGATCATCTATAATAAAACACACTGCATGTGGAGGACGATATTCCCAAACTTTTAAGCCATTATACTGATATTTGGTATACAGGGAATTAGTATTTGTGCTTGCTGTACAATTTCATGCTACATTTTCTCTTTCACATCATAACCATATATTTGCCCCTTGACATGCAAATTAAGAAAAATATTTATATGCTTTAGCAAAGGTAAATAAGCCTTTGGGCTGTCTCAGAAGAAAAGGAAAAGGAAACTTGACTGATGTGATCACAACAGAACAGGTTTGCATCCGGTCTAATATTAAATTCCATAGCACTTAGATAGCTGGGCTGCTGTAGGGTACTGCTAAAGCCTTTTCATTTGCTGACTGTATTCAGCAAATTACCAAGTGTCCACAGATCACCTCATTGAAATGCAGACAAGGATTACAGACCTTTGCGAGATGGATAAACAGGAGCCAAGAGTTTAAAAGAAAAGTAAAGTTTCGGATAACATGGATAACACAAGTTTTATAGTAACAACTGAAGAGAATAAGAACTCATTTCAAATAAAAATATGGTACTAAAATATAAATAATAATATAATAATGTAAAAATATGATTTCAGTATTGTGAAGGACTATATAAAACTGGAGAATTAGGTTGGGGTTTTTTTTCCTAATAACCTAGAACACAAATCTTTTTTGTTCCTCCTATCCCAGTAAAGAATATTAACTACACAACAACTATACATCTATATATAACTATATACATCTATATAACTATACACTACAACTATACATCTACAGATGGATTTAAGTACAGCTTTGGGAAGGCTGTTGTCTTGTGCGCACATATAACTAATCCTTGCTAAGATTTTCCATGTGATGCACAACTGTACATATAAAAATTGAGGCAATCTAAGGCCTCACTAAGATATCATTAGCACACTAATGAAAGTTATCTGTTTAGCTTCCTGCTCTGTTTGCCCTTTGTCTGCACCATTGTAGAGACCTCTCTGCCCTGCCCTTTTGCTCCACACAGGACTGCTCTGAGCCACTGCACAAACCCCTGTGCAAGTGTGCCGTGCTTGTCACTTTATTTTAACAGGACAAGTCAGGTGAAGGGGAGAGAGAAAGCTGTTATCCTTCTACACAGGAGGAAAAATGAAGAAATATTAAGCAGCTAATACGAGGTTTCACAAGAAAACTTTGTCTGCCAGAAACTAAATAGAGATCACAAAACCTTAATACTCTGTCACAGAGATGCTATCTCCACTGGTACCTGTAAGTTCTAAGATGCTTTGATGTTCTGTTCTTGCTAAGGGAAATAACAAAATAACATTAAAATACATTTAACAAATGTATTCCAGATTCAGTGTGGTTCAGGCATGAAATCTACTTCCACAGGAGTTTAGATCTGGATCAAATAAAGCTCTTAACCAATGCTATAAGGATGCACAAGAAAAAAAAAGGCTTTTGATACTAGAATAACTGGCATGTTCAAATCTGGTTTTGTTTGGTTTTTTTTCCCTATTTGCATGGCTTCCCAGAAGTGGGGGTATAATAAAGTCTCTGATCAAAGTAATTAAAGATTCTAATTAATAGGGGAAAATCACATTTACATGTGGTATCACTCCAAATTTCAATTAATTGCTCTAGACAAGAATTTACTTCAATTTCTCTTCCTAACAAGCTGCAAAACTCACTACTAATTAGTCAATTTTTTTCAAACAGTATATACTGATAGAAAAGTAGAACTGTCATTCTTCTAACACCAGATAAAAATCAAATTTTAAATGAAATAATGTGCATATGACAAATCTTTCATACCTAGGAATGAGCTTAGTTATCAATAACGGTTCTGTCATTTTTTCACATAACTCTTGAATGGAGAATCTGGATCCAGTACTGGAAATCACAATGCTGTTCCTTGAAAATTGAAACAAATAAGGAATTATTTGTATTTACACAGTTACTTCTATCGTCACATTGATTTACTTACCATGAGGTCCCCGGAATCATTCTAAATCCATTTCCCAACAAAACAGGATCAGTTCTCTGCACCTGTGGACAAACTGCCTGTACAAGAAGTTGTCTGTAAATAAGACTGGCTTAGATATTCAGGGATCATCCTTTCTGCTTAATAAAATGAACATGTGACATATGAAGATGAATTTGTCATTGGTTTTGTTTGGATTTTTTATCAAGAAAGCTGAAATTAATCCCCTCTACATTTTCAGACAATCCTTATTTATTGATGGAATTTGAAGCAGACCAACACAACATTTTCTGTCACTGCTTATACAAGTCTAACAGACTCATTCACGTAACTTAGTTCCTGGGCCTGCAATTAATCGAATTTGATGGAAGTCTCACTATTTTCTAGCTGTGTAGTTTCTGAATGAAACACTGATTAATTGTGATCCATTATATGTTTTTACTTCTGATTCACATTCAGCCCAAGATACAATTCACTAGAAGCTGTTTCTAAGCAATGACTATAGGAGATTGGGTAGATGTAAGGGATCTGTCTGTTCTTAAGCTCTCACAAATCATCTATCACATCTCTGACACCTTAATGTTCTTTGACAATCTGCCCCCAAGCATGTGACTCTTCCCTGATTAACAGACCACAACTAGTTTTCTGATCTCAGATAATCACTCTAAATCACACTAAATTGCACCACAGTCAGTGGTGAGAACAGGGTATCACCTAAAATGAGATTAGTCTACCACTGTCCCTTTTAGGTTATGGGAGATTTTTGCGGTTGGTTTAGGCTTTGGTCTTGAATTACATAAGATAATTTACTTGAGACTACATCTGTTCCACTGCAGTACCCACAGAGTAAATAGTGCCAACCATCTAGACTGTTTAATTATCACAACAGTCCTTGTCACAGCATTGTCTGTGGGCAATATCGCTCTGTCCCAAATGGTTTTTGGAAACATTATGGGCTATGATGGGCAAGGAACCGTTCTGAACAGAAATCCTGCATGCAACATACTTTTCAGGAGCTTAAAAGAATTTAGCCACTGCAGCACCGCGAGCTTTCCGCTCCGCACCGCTGTCCCTACGGAGTGCCTGCGTAGGGGTGTGCATGCTGGAGAATGGTAGCGTGGCAGTATTGCGGTAGGCAGTAAGCAGCACTGGGAATAAGGCAGAAAGAGACCCTGTGGGCTGCAACATGAGATATTTATTCCCATGCAGCAGGGGCCAAAGAGCCACAAACAGAAGAGGGTTCGGGGTTATAAAAGGCAAGCAAGCAGGAGGGGTCCAGGGTTACAGTCCAATGGGAACAGGGAAGGTAGGAGGGTCCAGGGAGGAGCAAAGGGCCCTGCGCCCTATCCGGGCACAGGGGGAGGAATACATTAATTCGGGGCCAATCAGGGAAGGAACTGGGGAGAACTTTCTAGAACAGGGGTGTGAACTGGGGATGATTGAGGGGAAGATTGACAGCTCTTGGGGAAGGTTCTGGAAGGGAAGGAGGGAAAGGGTGACATAAACAGGGGGTGGAGAGCAACTGTAGCGGGAGGAGGAGACTACACAACTGTCTTCTCCCATGGTGCCCATTTGGGGCTACCATGGGATGCAACAAGCCACATGGCTGTGGCCTGCCTGTGCCAGCTGGCCCAGAGAATGTGTCCCAGCTCTGCTCAGCTCACTAAGATAGATGTAGCCTCAGCCTGCAGGCCAGTTCTAAAGAGGGATTTAAACAGCACCCCAGGCTGAGTGCCACAGCTATAACCTGTCCTGGGCTGTTCACGACACTCTTCCTCAGGCAGCTGAAGATGCTGTTGACCTCCTTTGCCATGAGATCACACTACTGGCCCTTGGTCACCATTTTGACCATCACAATCCTCCTTTACTGAAAATCTTTTCCAATAGATTGGCCTCCAGCTTGCCCTAGTGCCTGGGGTTATTTCTTTTTATTATTTCATGAGATTCCTATTCATCAAATCCTCCAGCTTGTCACAGTCCCTCTAAAGAGCAGCAAAACCCGTCTGTGTATCATCAGACCCCCCAGAGTTTTGTATCATCTGCAAAACTGTTGAGGTTTGTAATCAAATTATTAAATGGAGGTCTTAAATAGTACTGGCTCCACTGTTGACCCCTCAGGTGCACCTCTAGTGACTACATTCCAGCTGGATTTGATGCTGTTGATCACAACCCTTTAAGCCCAGCAGCTGAGTCCACCTCACTGGTCACTTCCTTAGCCTGCATTTGAACAGCTTCTCTGCACAATGTTGTGGGAAACTGTTAAAAGCCTTAATACAGTGGAGAAAAAACATCAATTTCTCTCCAGTCCTCCACCAACACAAACATATCAACATAGGGAGCTATCAGTTTGGTTAAGCATGATTTCCCTTTCATATATCCATGCTGACTACTGCAAATCACCTTTGCTAATGTCTTTGTTTAAAGAATTGCTACTGAGGTTGGCAGAACCTGACCCATCAGTGAGGACCTCGTGATTCCAAAGTAGCTATGGTATATGCCAAATAACATCAGGCAGCAAGCCAAAGGTAAGCAGCAGAAAAGGGGACAGGTAAATTATGAGCAAAAATTATAGGAAGGAGTTTGTCATTAGAATTACAGCATTAGTAATACAGAGTACACAGGAGACATCTTCTGTGCACATATAGGCTGTCAGCCCCCACCAGTTCTGCTTTTCATAGAAAAAATTGTTCTGATAAAAGTGGATGACACTGAAGTTTTTGTGCTGCAGTGAATGTTAGTACTTACTCAATACAGACTCTTCAGCAGGCAAATGTGTCACACTGCTTAATTTCTCAGTCTCTGTTTGCTGCCTTACTACAGAGTGGGGTGGCTTTGAATGTAACTAGATATGAAACTACAGATGAAAAGTGGCCTTTCAACATACTCAGTGAGATACTTTGAGAGTTCACATACATTCAAGTTTAGGAATTCACATTACAAAAATGTTATGGAATACAACTTTGGGTATGGAAATGTAGGACTCACATACATTTTATTGAATAGGCTTATTTCTTTCTCTTCTCTCTTTTTTTTTTTTTTTTTTTTTTATTCTCATCTCAATACCTTCATTCACATTAGTTTGATATTCTGACTTAAATACTTAAATTGTTCATTAAACAGATTTGGAAATGGACTTCCTAAACCTCATGAACCTTCTTAAACAGTCATCTAGTTTTAAAGGGATGTCAGAGCTGCAAAATGCCACACCACAAACCATTTGAGGGACACGCAGTCAGGTGGTTCAAGGGACTCTATTGTATCTTCATATCTTCTGCTCTGTTAAGCATCTACTTTCTCCCCAGCCTGTACAGCTCCATTTCTGTACTGGAAATTTCCAACATGTGAAATTGCTGCTGCAATCCAAGTTCTGCTTATGAAAAGCTTGATCAGACCCTGAACACAAGAATAATACCACAACATAATATGTGTCACACAGAACAGCATGTAGGCATGTCATACTAAGAGTAAGTAATAAAGACCATATTTGAAACAGACTCAGAAACAAGGATTAAAGTGCCATTTTGATAGTGACCAACTTCTTGGCATGCAGTTCCATGGTACTTTGGAACTGTCAAGCTCACACAGAACAGTTTTGAAATTCTGACACTTACTTTCTCTGATGTCTAGAATTTTCAGAAAAAGAGGAGGAAGAAAAAGAACCTTTTCTTTTCAGCAATTTTCTCTGTCTCATTCAGTTCTCTGTTTCATTTAATACATTCTTGCTGGCCTTTTAGACCTGATTTACTGCACCTGACAATGTTCCTCAGGATAATGCTGTCAGGATGATGCTGTCAGCTAGGAAAAAAAAGAGAGGCTAAGGAGGTGAATGCAAACAAATCATATTTGATTGAATGGCTTGTAAAATGTGAATGACATTTTCCTTTTCTTAATTGTATGGTTTGTAAAACAAAAGAAAAGATATGTGTGGCAATGGGAAGGAGAAAAATATTTTAAGTACAGCTATAACTCATCAAAGAGCCTATGTGTTGGTGACACCAGCTTGTAATAAGTGCAGAAATACTGTTTAGAGATTCTGAAATACTTACGCAGGTTAGTGCAAGTTAGTTCTCAGCAGTTGTAGAACATCTGTGATGCAGAACAAGAATTTGTACCTAACCAGTGGTGTGACAACAGATGTCAGGAGACAAACTGACCCTGGAGAGGGTATGACAATATCTCTATATATGGATGCAGTTTTGAGACCAGAGGCAAATAACATCCTGTTGTCAGAGGACACAGAACAGTTTATCTAAAACCCCAGAATTTTTTAATCAATATAATAGAACATCTGTCCTAGGATTTATTTATTCCCAGGCTGGGATATGTTTTGTCCAGCAACAGGAAGCACCATCTCTTACATTTGTTCTACAATGTTTAACTAAAGTAATTAGAAAATATTATCCACCATATGCTACTTCATGTCAGTGAATTATAAAATGTACAGAAGCACAGGCATAGAAATGATTAATAGTTAGCCCTGATTCAATGAATACAGATTCTGGCATGTAAAATAGAATGATATCAATGCTGCCTGGCTAGGATTCCTTGAATCATTAGTACCCGTGGAGCAGTAGGATGTTATTAACACTTCAGAGGAGGTACCAGATTTCTCTTTTGGTAGTAGAGGCAATCCTTAAATAACAGTTAAGGCAATCCTTAAAATCCTTAAATAATCTCATTATTTACCAGCATATGTAAATTTAGCTGTTTATCTTATGTTATACCCTTGGCCTTGCTTCACACTGTTCAATTATTATCTACCATGCCCTCTGCACTGCAGTTTTGTCACCTGCTCCTTAATTTAAACATGACTCTTCTGAGGCATTTGACTTCAACTGGCCTCCAACTGATAAAATCTGCCTTTATGTCTGGGGGTCTTCACATCATAACTCAGTGGCCCAACAGTCCTGTCTTTGTTAGGCATTGTCCTACATTCCATTTCCATTCATTTGTAAAAAGAGGCTTTGGGCAGCAACTAATCCCTGTACAGGGTTTGGGCAGCACATAATGCAGAGGGGTTTCATTCTCATTATATTTTGAGCTCCACTAATTAGCCTATAATTCTTCAGTTTAAGATTTATATATCTACTTCCTTATGGAGCTAACCTAATTTGAATGTTGTGGGAGTGCCTAGCAGAAGTACAGGCCTGTCTAACAATCTCCACTCCTAATCCCATGTGCTCTGTGGGCACATTATTACTGTGAGACTTGCTTTGTTAATGAAGTCAACAAAAATACTTATTTAGGAAGGATATGAATCGTTGCTTACATATAAACATAATTGGAAAGTATAGATTTAAATAAAAAAAATCTTTTTATCTGTAGAAAAATAATGGTAGTCCATCATTTGCCCAACCACAACTAGAAGCTGGAGCATCTGGCACCTCTTTGTAATGTGATATAAATTAAATTAGATTCTAAATTGGAAGTGAAGGAATCCAGTGTAATGCAATTGTATTGTCAAATATCTATTTTGGCATTGCATATAAATAAATATATGTATTTTTATATTTATTGATACTACATATAATTTAAAAAACCTGCATTGTGTCCTTTTCAAAAATACTGGTTTATAATGTTGTCTGTAGAAGCACATAACTGCTTCATCAGCATTTTTGACCATACTTTTATTTTTCCTCCACAGATTCGTCAGAAGAAAAGAACAGAACAGCTCTTTCTGGTGCTCTGCTCCTGCTATCCATTTCAAGCCAGATAGACTATTTACCTTTTACCTAAGAAGCTTTTACAAACTTGTGTCCCTTAATAAAGTGAAACAAAAGACATTTCCAGAGCTACCTGCAAAGACTGAGCAGTGGGGATGACATCTGGTCACTGTCTAAATTTCATGCAGCTGTACCAGCAATCTTTTCTGTTGCAGCTGACATTGTTTGTGTCAGGTTGCAGTGAAAAGCTAGCAGAAGGAAGGTGGGAGACAAAAGGTGAGAAATAGCCAGACACAGATAGAGGAAAAACAGTTCCATTCTTCAGGATCCAAACAAGTAAAATGCTTGGATGTAGATTTAAACACATACACAGAAATGAAACAGGAACCTTGCTTATTCCTCTTTTATAGAACTACAAATCAATATGCACTTTCTAATTGCCTTAAAAATATTCTGTGTCATTTTGTTAGTTTGAGAGAATAAATTGCCTCAGAGCTCTCTGCCCTCTTACTTTTGTAGTTTGTTCTTTTATTTTTTCACCTATGACTGCAAACTTCCATTGATGTGAAATACGTGACTCTGAAAGTGACAGGAGATTAATTTCTTTAGTGATTGGCTTAAAAAGAAAAAAAAAACAGGAGCGCTGAGAGTCAAAGCTAACTCCCTGTTTCTGGGGACTACGTTTCCCTGTAGTACAAGAAGTATTTCTATGAGCTTTATTTCTTCTCCAAGAGAGCACAAAGAGGTCAGCAGAAATCAGTAGCTAATATTAAATTGCATTTCAAAACCTTAAGCTTCCTGTGCTAAAGATTCATCATTTCTATGAAAAATTTGGTTCCTCCTGGCAACATTATACATCACTCTGAATACTGCTGCAGCAAACTGCCGAAGGTACGCAACAAATGAAGCATTAAGGGTGCTGTATATTCACATCTTTTGCTATGGGGAAAAGCAATGCTAACAATTCTTCTTTCAGAGGCGAGAAATTCCTCTGAAAATGCCTTCCCTGCAGGTCTCCTGAGACCATGCAATTGCATATATCTTTGATAGATTTGGGAGTGATGCCTGCTTGTGCTAGTGGGGAGGAGAGGAAGCAATGATGGATTTTCTAGGCTAAGTCCTAGCAGTGGGCTCATTGTTTCTGACCTCACGAGGAGAGAGAAGAGCTGACCTGTGCTACTATTTAGCAACAAACAAAAAGATATAACTATGTATTTTTGGAAAAGTAAAGGCTTTAACTCTCCCCACACACAAGCCCACTCACCTCCCATACTGCATCTCAGGGATGAAGAGAGAGTTGAGAACAGGAGGTAGGAGCTGATCCTGATGGGTTTGGATGATTGTATGTTTCAGCTGATCATTTGCTCTCTTGTGATTTCTAGAGTATCCCCTTGGCAATCATAGAATGGGTAAATCCTACTCTTTCTACCCAGCATGATTTACATGGGTTTGTACAAGCATATGCTCTTCTACACTGGATCTTCCATGATTAATCATGCCTTCATTTACATTTTATTTGTATTAGGGTGATGTGTGAATTTCTACTCTGTCCAAATAAGATTATGAAATTGTGCAGGACCAGAGAGACCATGTAGTTATATTAATGACATTAGTGTTCTGGGAGTGGGGACAGTATTATTTGTCCCTGTGGAAAAGAGATCATAATTGTGAAGCCTGTTTTTGATCTCTGGTTCTTATTTTTTCTTTCAAACTCCCTTTGTGAGACTAGAGGGGTCAAAATCAGAAACACAAAACATTTAATACTCTCTTGAAGCTTCCAGTGGAAACTAGCAAATTTACAAGTGACGAATCAACTCATTTTGGCATACCACTGGAGACTACACTACTCAGCAGGCCTTTTGCAGTGCTGAGAGAATTTCTGCCCATTCTGAATGAGGAAGAACTGGAGGAAACAGTACAGGGAATAAATGCATATTATATGGTGCATGTATTTTTTATATATTTTGAGAAAAACATAAAATACTTGAGTTGTGTTTCAGACCCTGGCCTTTCTATTTTAGTTAGTGGGTCAGGGAGATGTTAACAATACTGCATATTAATAGTATAGACTTTATTGGAAAACAGCCTGTTTAAAGTGATACTGCTGTTTTCCAAGAGTACAAGCATCTATTATTTCATGAATAAATGCTACTTCTCAGGTCATTATCACTATCTCTTCTTAAGTACTGAGACTTGGTTCAGTCATGCTCCTTGCCCTTGTGCATGAGCTTCATAATAGGTCTTGTCAAATGCCCTCAGGATTTTTCCAACTTTCTGTTCTGTTCACATTCAGTCATACTCAGCTATGAAGGATGATGATTGTAATAAATGAGATCTGATTCGTGCCAATAAAGTAGTAATTAAAAATTACAAATAAAGCTTTTTTAGAAAATTACCCTTATTACTTAAGGATTAACTAAAGGTGTCATAAGACAACTATAGTGAAGAGCTGAACCTTACATGGATATAGAAGCTAAAAGTGTGAGCTAAATATAAAGCCTTTGTGGTTAGCAATGGTAAGAATTGCAGAAGTCGCTTTAGACTAAAATTGCAGTGTTAGCTTTTGTGGGTTTTTAAGCAGTATGTGCCTGTGTACTTGTAATAAGTAGAGTAAAAGTCTTGAAGATGATGGGTGCCTTCCTTCCCAACGACCACCTGCGACCACTGCCCAAATACCAACGCACGCGCACAACTCAGAAGAACCAACAAGCCAGGATGAGTGGACAAAAGTGAAGAATGAAGCAAGAATGGGAGGAACGAATTATGAAACCATGATGATTATGCATGAAGACCTATCATATAAGCATTGTTTGAACTGTTTTGTTTTGTACTGGTGGTGGGGTTGAAGCCCACCCCGTACCCCGGCCGGTCTGATCAGCCGGTCGGTCATCCTTTTGCTTATGCCTTTATTAGAACCAGACTAAGCTCAAATTTATTGCTGCTAATTTTTACTATTAAATTGTTGCTTTATTAAGCATACTTTGTTGTTAGAGTTTGATTAGCAGCTGAGCATTCATAACAATGATGATCTAGAAGACACAAGTGTCTCCTCAGTGGCATCCATTATTGAGCTGCTGTGCTCCCTGGAGCCTCATTTTCTTTTTCCCTGACTGACAAGAAGAGCCTTGGCCTGCTCCAGCCTCTTGATTCCTTGATCAAAACTATGAGAAGGCATCATGGGCCTGTACCTTGTTATTAGAGATAGACAGTACTGACACCTGTGAGAACATACATTGACCTGAAAAGGCTGAGCACATGAAGAATTGCACAAAATAGGCAAATAACAAGCATTGTAAAAATAATTCAACTGGAAGAGACTACTTTTTATCTCTTTTGGGTTTTGAGGCTGAGGGTTTTTGGGGGTTTTTTCTTTCTCTTTTTTTGTTTATTTGTTTGGTTGGTTGGTTGGGGTTTTTTTGTGGTTTTGGGGGATTTGGGGGGCTTTTTTTTGTTTTTGTTTTGTTTTGTTGGGGTTTTTTTAATTAAAATTCTTTTGCCTGTCAGTCACTTGCAATGTTGCTATGTGTACATATTATTTACAGCACATTTTTTTCAAGAAAATTTTATGTTACTCTACAAGTATACGCTAAGACAGTGCTATTTGTCACAAATATGTGCTGTCAAGAAGGGCATCCCAACACAAGGGAACAGGAGCAGTTGTGCTAAATCTTTTGTGGTACATGTACATCCTGTCATTTTCTTGTGGAGAAATGATAAGAGCACAAAAGTGCAGTAGTGGGAGACAGTGATGGACTGTCAGGGCTGGAGACACTGTGAATGAATGAACGAGCTGCTTGTTTTGTGGAGTTACTTCTGTGTGTGCTGTTAGAGCAGCTCAGCTGAACAAGGCTGACATGAGGATTGATATAACTTTCTGCCTGTGGAGCTTCTCTGAGAGTTATTCCCAGTCTCTTTCAGGGGGGAGATTGCAGTGATTTGTTCCATGTATTTGGTTAGGTGTGACACACCTTTAATGGGGTCTAATGTGCATCTGCATGTTTCTCCAGGTTCATCCTATCAATGCCTCATTTCAGAATGCCATCATTTTATTTGCTCCTCAAAGTCCTAGAGGAGATTAAAGCAATGTAAGGCTGGTTCTTCAGCATACACTTGTTTTAAGAATGAGAACAATCTCCTCCGTCCTCAATGTCACTATTCATGTATCTAACATTAAATGTATGCTTGCTCATCTTGACCTTTTTGTGAGCATTCCTCAATTTTCACTGAAGCTAGTGTGAACATTTACCTTACATTTGATAAAGCTTTGGATAAAGCCTTTCATATACATACAGGGAAATTAATGTCTACTAATTGCAGGGCTTTCAAAGTACCATAAAGGCTCATAGAGCTCTTACAGCTGAGCTACTTTGAGATAATTATTTGTGTTAAAAGCTTGGTACAAACAATATGTCAAACAATGGAACTTTTACAATGAGCCTGTGGAATTCAGTCCAGATTTAGATTCCCTGTCTCAGGGAGAAATATAAACATGTCTCAAACTGCCTTGAAAGCTGGTGAAATTTAAACTGGGTCCCATTTGTCAAAGCTGAAAAGAGATGAAATCTTATTAAGCTTTGCTTTATATTACACTATTCAGTTCATCTTAGATTAGTTTGTCTGAGATAGAAAACTCACACTTTGTAACCTGATTTTGTTATCAGTGCAAGACCGCAGGGCAGTCATTTTTTATACTGATATTATTTTTAAAAAATTGTGAGGAAATATTTACAGTACATTATGACTAGGAGTTTAAAAAATATTGTTTCATTAATTTAATCAACCATAACTTATATATCTGCATGCAATAAAAATACTTGTTTAAATTAGAACAGATAATTATACTAATTAACTCAGTATTAGAGATTTTTAGACCAAATTTTGGTTAAAGATAAATTGGAAAGCATTAATTTTAGATTGTAGCATGTATTTTTCAGCCTGAACACAACTTCTGTTACAAATAAAAACACTTGATTTGTTGAGCATTTATTTTACTTATAGAGGATTCAGATGAGGACTTTTCTGTATATCTCCTGGGAAAACAAATTTTCTCTTTTATGTAAAATCAACCTTAATTCCAAGTCTCAACATAGTAAAAAACATATTTTTCTCATAAAAGAGAATTTGATAAATAACATAGACAAAGTTATAGAATTATATTTCTCTTGAAACATATAGAGTAACATTTTTGTCCAGTTTGACTTTTAGTTTATAACATCCTGGAAAAATCAGATTTGTCTAAGCTGTACAGCACTCCTGAGATCTCTTAAAATGTCAGCTTGTAGTATTGTGTTTCTGCATTCAGTCTGAGCACCACATGAGAAAGATGGAACTAGGTATAACATAACAGTGTAACATTATGCTGCAACAAATTTATTACAAATCTTTTTTTAAACAAAAAGTATTTATACGTAATGTTTTCTTATATTTACAATTATTAAAATTCCTTAATCTCATATTTTACTCCTTGAGTTTTCAAATATTTTTAATCAAGATAAGGGTTATTTTAAATGTTATACTTGTGAAACTGTAATGTTTACAAGTATTATTAGCACATTTCTGCTTGACTTGAAGAATTGTGATGAGAATTTGTAATTACTTTGATTTATTTGAATCCATGTATCTGAACCTGCCTTGCTACTTGGGGAATTCTACATCAGTCAGGTACATGAACAGCAAAATATACTGAAAATATTTAGATAAACAACTGATAAAATGATAAAAAAAAAAATCCAAAGAGGAGACTCGACAAAGATATATTTTACAACAGTTTAGAGTTGCTTATACCTTGAAAAATGCCATGTATAATGGACAATATGTCTATTTGCTTGAAGAGATATAAGAGAAACCCAACACTTTATGAAAACGTGCTACAAGCATGATTATTTCTTAATATTATATGAAATAGATGACAAGGAGACAATTAACTGATTGAAATAAGCAAGTCAGCTCTATGTAAGAGCAGCCAGCAAATGACTCCTTAGAAAAAGGCAAATAATGTCAGACATTCCAGAGCAGGAAAATCCTGCAGGGATCAGTGCTTACCAAGTAAGACCCAGTTATTCTGGCTTCACAACATGCTTGGAGACAGAACTACTACTAGCCAAAAGCTTTTTTAATAAGGTTAACCTGTTTTAGCAACATATTTTGTTTGCTGAATCTACAAATGTCTTCAATCATGAAGGAACTATTTTATGAATATTGCTGTTGTGAAATTTTAGTGTTTATGCAGTAATGCTGAAATGCAGGCATTTGCTATTACAGGCACTTAATGTTTTGTCTCAAAAATTTTAGATATATGCATGCTGTGAAGAATGAAAAATAATATTTAATGTGGATAGGAAATCTGACAGATTTTTATAAACTCTCATACATTTTTTTTCACACAATCAAAAAAGTAGGTTTTTAGCAACATTTCTCCATTGCTTTATGCAAGAAAAATGGAGATGAACAGCTACAAGCACCAGGCACCCCAATATGAAACTGTCTGTGTGTAAATAATTTCCCATCAAATGCTGCATCACCTGTCAATATTTTTGTCTTTTTTTTCCGCACAGCTGGAATCTTCTGGCATCATGAATTTAGCTTGCAGCAATTGGTCTTTCTATTCAGATTTAGGTAAATATGTTCCACAGTATGGATGCCACCATTGTGGCACACACATTGACCAGTCCTGTTTCTTTTTTCTGAAAGGAAAAACGCAGCTTAAATATTGCAAAGCATGGCTCAGATCTTCCTGGGATTGTTACTTACCTAATAGAAGCACTGGGTGTCCCATGTTAGTCACATGGTGTCACTTTCACCTGTCATATACTAGTCTTTCTTTACATGTGTGTATAAATACCCATGTAAGAACTTGTGTATTTGAAGAAATATGCAAACGTCAGGAAGAAAATGGTTAATTGTTCCCAGAGGACATCCGTGTAACACAGAGGAAAGGATTTTACAATCCATGTTTTACCCCTCAGAGTAAGCAGAGGGGCCACAAAACCCCTTTGTCACTGGCTTGTTCTTCAGTCAGTGTTTGTTGTTGAAAAGAGCATGGACTGAAATGTCTTTGAATTTCTTGACATATTTCCTGAATGTTACATCTCATATAGATTTTGTATATATAGATATAGATACTCTAATCACAGTATAAGGACTTGGGAAAAATATAATGGTTTCAATCTGAGGTATGATGGTCAGTAAGCTATTTAAGATGGTAAGGTATACATTCAACAGAAGAAAATTGGATGTTTCATGCACTAAAAAGTATTTGGAATACCACAGTGATGGAACAGAAAAATAAGGCCTAAACAGAAACTTAATTTTTGCTTTATTTCAGTAACATAAATAATTACAGTCTCAAATTCTAGCATGCTAAAATAAATTTGATATGTTTATAAGCTATACTGTGAAGTAGGTGCTTATGGGCAGGGTTTAAATATTTTGGCTCTGCAAAGTAGCTTAAAAAAGCCACATAGGTAAGGTATCATAAATTTACACCTTGACCATATAACTCCATATGCATTGTTTTAGGTGTACAAACTGTTTGTGGAATGTCTTAACCAGTGAAGCACAGAGTTGCATAATTTCCTTGATCTTTTTTCAGTCTTCTATAATTTGGAGTCAGATCCAAATTCACATCTAGTTTTCCTTCTTATATTTGATATTAATAACACATTTTGTAATTTTGTATGAGTTGTCTGAACTCTTATTACACAAACATTGTGCTATTATCTTAGTGTAGAAAACTTGGAATAAAGTGATGGATAGCTTCAAATTTTGCATTCAAGTGTTAAAGAAAAAGCCAGTCTAGATAGTAAGTTAAAATAGACTGTTATTGTAAAAACATTTTATATGCTTTGTTTGTTTCAGTAAACTAGAGAAATGGCCTAGTCATCACATTTGATTTCTTATTAACCTAATGCATAAGCTCTGAATAATACGTAGATCCCATAAAATACAATAATTAACTTCTTTACACATGACAGTTTTATAAAATGCTTATTTATATCACAGAAAATTGAATAACCATTCTAGCAAGGACTTCCATAAATGTGCTCACCAAAATGTAAAATGGGCAATCCAAGAGAAAGGTGGTAAACAAGGAACCTACTGAAGCTAGAGAAGATGGATTTGACAGTCAAAAGATGCACAGTTACATCAAGTGAGTGACATACAGTTGCCATTTTTTTATAGCAGACATCATAATAACAACATACGGCCCAGAAAGAAAAATTTAAAAAATTAAAATTGCCATGATATTAACAAGAAAAGAGGTAATGTAAGATTACCAAGTCATTAGACAAATATTAAATAGAGAAAGTTTGAAAAGCTACAAAATAACTATAAGACTTCTGGGAAACATAACTCAGGCATGTGAAAAATTACTAAGGAGACAAAAAATTGGAAAAATAGAATCTCTCAGTGTACAAGGAGCAGATATGATAGTGTCCTGCACAGGGGCAGGAGTTGGACTTGATGATCCTGATGGTTCCCTTCTAACTCAGCATATTCTGTGATTTTATAATTTTGTGATTCATCTTGACACAGTTTGCTTTAGAATGTGAAATAGAAACTGCTGAAGCATGAAAACTGATATTTAATTCCTTTATTGTAAAATGTTCTTGCTTGCAAGTCATCTACAAAGGAGTCATGAAGCACGAACATGAAAAGAGGGAAAGATCAGTTTGTCTTCCAAATGGTAATTTTACTAGCCAAAGAAACAGACAAAGGAAAATGGGAAGACAGGAAAAATAGGAGTACATCTAACTTTTCATTAAATACTGGTTTATCATTAGACACCATGTCTTTTCTCAAGGACCCATGTGTACTTGGTGACTAACACAGAAGGACTGGGAAGTCAAGTTTGTGCCTCTATGAAATTCAGGCTTGGGGAAAAAATAGTCTGTGATGTGGGTGCCATGTTGTAGAAAATAATGTAGCAGGAACGACTTGAATAGATGCAGAGTGAGCTTTCAAGGAACTGGGCAAGTGGGCTCAAGCCAAGCTGGGGTTTGCACCCAGCACTTGAATATGCTGTGTCTTCTGTGCTGACCACTGGCCTTGACAGATGGGGCCCAAGCCTTATAAACATCTAGGGGAGCGGTGGAAGCTCATGGAATGGGAGAATAGTATCTACTTGTTAAGGGGCAGGGGGTAGTAGCTGATGAGAATTTATTAATCTGTACAGAGACAGTGTAGTGTAAATGTTGGTAAGAAGGGACTACATTTCTGAGAGAGATGTAAAATATGAAGTATCCCATTGCATGTTCCTCATGCCCCACACACACTGGCCTCCACAAAGGACTGCTTCCCTGACCAGGAACCAAACCGGGCCACAGCAATGAGAGTGCCAAATCCTAACTAGACCACTGGAGAATACAGAGATTTTAGTAAAATAAATTACATTAGTAGATTAGAATGGACTACTCATTTATCAGTCTCTCAGGCAGTGATTGATCTCACCTAAAATTAACTACTTAAATTTTGTCTAATCTAGGGATCTTAGTTCACTTAATAGTCCTTGGAGAAAGGGAATTCTTCTCACACTTCTAAAATACATATCTTCATAGGATACGAGTCGCTCACCTGATTTACCTGTTCTCTACCAATTACTGTCTAGGTGACCAGGTTAGACTAGTTATCTTATATTTAAATGTCCAGAGGTATATTAAATTATTCATACTCTGGGGGTTGACTTCATTTGTTTTAAGATAGGTATCTAATGAGTATATGCATCACTCCTGTCAGACAAGGGTGTGCTGGAGGTGCCTGGGGAAATCCTTCAGAATTCTGGGAAGTTAAATCTTACTGAATACCTATCTTCAGGCAATTAAATTCCATAAAAATGCAAAGCCAGGTCTTAGCTCTCACAACTGGAATGCTGCTATGGATGGCTATAAACTCTTCAAAAGGAGTAGCAAGGAGAGAGGGATTGTGGGAGACAATCAGAGAGTGTTTTGTCTATAATGGCTTAATAGAGCTTAATGTTGAAGAATAGAGTTGAGTGTTTATGGATCAGAATCAAGGCCAACAAAGCAGCTTCTGCCTGACCAAGAAGTGAAGGAGGTTGTAGTGAGACAGGAGTCAGTCTCTTCTCCCACGTAAAGAGTGACAGGATGAGAAGAAATGGCCACAAATTGCACCAGGGGAGGTTTCAATTAGATATTAGGAAATATTTCTTCATTCCAAGGGTGGCCAAGCATGGGAACAGCCTGCCTGGAGAAATGGTTGAGTCTTGGTCCCTGGAAGTGTTCAAAAAATGTGTTGATTTGTCACTTAAGTACATGGTTAAATGGTGAACATGGTGATGATGCTGGATTGACAGTTGGACTTGATGACCTTAAAGATGTTTTCCAACTTTAACAATTCTATGGTTCTATGTGGCACCTGGGGACATGGTTTAGTGGTAGATGTGGCAATGATAGGTAAACTGTTGGACTCACTGATCTTATAGGCCTTTTTCCAATCAAAATTATTCCATTATACCTTTATTTCATAAAGTTAACAGGTTTGGTTTTAATTTCTTAAAATTAAATTTTCTTTTTTGTTTTAATCTGTAGCTTTTCTATATTTATTTTTCATTAGCAAAGCCAAACCCACCTGTAATTAAGACCTAGTGTATCTGAGGCATTCAGACATATTTCAGTGGAAGCTGTATCAAGCTCTCTATTGAGATTTTCTGTGAAATCAGTCCAGCCCTTCAGACTGAATTTGTATGGATCTAAAGGAGCTATCTTTTTTGGAATGTTTCAACTCTCATAACTCAAGTGCTAAGCTTATAGGAGGAATCTTTGCAATATCTATGTGCCTTTACAAATACATCTGTATTTGCAATATATATTCAAGACAAGTCAGGACCCATGTGGAACTCTTAATTCTCTTTCTATGTACATTAGTGACAAGGAAGGGTCAAAAACATTATTCACGTCCCTTCTGAATTTTAAGAACTATTATGGGAGCGATGACTGTAAAAAATAGATAACCAATATTTTCCCTCCATCCCATCAGTCAACATGCTCTTTTCCAGAATGAGTTTTACCAGTCATTGAATACATTTCTCAAATGGGGCAATTTGTCTATTTCTCACATGTTGATTAAAGAAAATTATAAACATTTTACAAGTAACACTAATCCCCTTCAGATTTGTTTGAGATGTATTTGAGTAATTTAGTCTTAGTTTAATAAATGTGCAACCATTAGTATATTGCAAAGGTCACCAATTTGTCATTCATGCACTGAGTGATTTAAACACCTTCTCTTTTACATTATGACACAGATGAAAACAACTTTTTGACTTGAGAAACTGCTTCTGAATACAGCAGTTGCTCATTCATATTTTTTTCATTTTAATTCTACCATTCTTTATGATTCAAGAGGGCAAAAAAAGCTGAAAAGGATTACAGGCCAAACTCAAGCTATATAAATAATTGATCTATGAAGAAATTAAACTAGCTTCATTTGGAAAAATGTTTCTTTACATCCTTTGTATAAAACCACAGGCATACTTCCAAGGTATGTACAGAAATATATGTAGTTCATTAGCAGTGGGTTTTTTCCTTAACTAGCATGAGAATTTAAATTAGGAAAGTTATTTGGTTTTAATCCTTCAGTTCTAGATATGTAAATACTACTCAGAATATTTTTCATGAAAGGATAGCCATATTGGAATGAATCAATTTTACAAGTATAACAAAAGAACATATAGATTTCAGCTGGAAATATACAGTGAGAAGCTCAGTAGGGAATAATGTTGCACTGCTCTGGGGAGGCAACATGGTGCTAAATGGCTTTTTCAGTGCTTCGTTTCTTGGACATAAGAATGCTGAAACAAACTGAGCCATTTAATTTATCTATCTACAAAACAAAACTGTGGGCAGATACAAGAAGATATATTTATGCTGTGCAATAATGACTACTTCAAAGCCCGACTAATTCACAGAAACTCAAAGGGGAGAGTGATCTAAGAACAGACACTTTCCAGCACTGAAAATAGGGAACGATTTCAATAGGATTCAAAAGAGATTTAGCAACTACAGTACTAGGATTTAAGCACCTTCCCTAATGTTGCAAGAAGGAACAGGGATTAATCTTCTTTCAGAAATGTGAGATGGGGGTTTGAGTCCCAGTAGGCTCAAGACAGGAATGAAGCAGCACCACTGACATTCTTTTAATCACTGAGTATATTGGACAAAATATATCACCTTCATTCCAGTAATGTGTGTAGAGACTGTTAGGTATGGGAGCTCTAAGAACCTTTCTTCACTGAGTCTGTCAGCAGGTTTGGGCAGAAAATATACTGATGTTTGTAACTTTGAAGAGGTGGGCATGAAGCCGATGCTATTTCAAGAGAAAATAGCTTATATGACTTCTATGTAATATTTTGGAAACTGGAGAGCTTCTGCTGCTTCTAGAATTGAATGGTAGCTGAAAATGATTTTGTGAATCTAAATTATGGATACGGGGATATAAAATGACAGCTGAATAATTCAAGATAATGTTGTGAATCTAGTTTCCCAAACACTAATTTGATGGTGAGCCCCAAATATTTTGAATTCCATTATTTTTATACAGTTCAAGATACCAAGAACAAATGAATGCAGTCTGACCAGAAAACTTTCTATAATGTCTTGTCAGAAGAACTAAATGCACTGAACTAAATTTAGACATTTTAATTTTGAACTGAATGAAGTCTGACATTGAACATAAGTGTAAAGAGCAGTATTCATATATCACCTTGCAGATGATATATTTTATTTTTAAGAGCAATGTTGCTATAACCCTTTGGGGCTTTTCCCTCTTGGCCTCTGAAGACTGTACTTATTCAGTGGAAGCTAGAACAGATGTATCAGACTAAAATATTAAGCATGAAATTCAAAAGATACATCTATGAAAAGAAGAAAACCACATTTAAAATGCCTGTGTTCATTTATGTCTGATGTAAGAATAAAAAGGAATAGTGAATGAAGTGATGATTCAGCTAAATTTAGTCAATATTTTTTACACCAGCATAAATTCTAAAAAGCATTCATTGACCTAAATGCATGTGAGCACATCAGTTATTCACTGGGGATTGCACTGCCATCTTTATTTCTGTCTCTGAATCCTGAAGCACTGCATAAATTAAAAAAGAGAAGTGCTAAAGGATTTTTGAATTAAGACTCTTAAAAACAAGTTGATTGATTTGTCAGGCTTGCAGGATAAAATAAGACTGCCTTTCCATCGTAACCAAAGTTTGCTGTTACTGCATAATTAGTGTGTAAGGAAAAGAGAGCTTCAAGAGGATGTACAGCAGTCATGAGAAGACTGTTTTGATATATGGCAGTCATTTGTGCTGCTATCTTCTGCCTGTCTAAATTCATACATTATTCCACCCTTTCATGTTGAAATTATGCAGTCACAGTCTTGCATTTTTATTGTATTTCATGAGACTTATGAAAAATTTTAGAAGGGGCATGAACAATTTTTTGTTTTTTAACTTTTTGAAGCAATTAATTTTTATTCTATCATTCTATCTTCCTTGATACAAAGGAGATATAAGTATTTTACAGACATAGATGCATTTAAGGTTAATTTTAATGATAAAATAATTTATTCATGTAGCAGATTGTATTGATAAATAAAAGTAACATGAAAATATATGAGTTTTACAATTTCTGAAGATTTTGAAGAGACCACGAATGAAAGTTGTGATTATCAGAATACCTTTCTACATTGACAAACACTTTCATATGGACAAGATTTTCAAAATGCCTTCAACATTTTAAGATATAGAGTTCTTGGAAAATTGTGCATGGAAAGTGGTAAAAAGAATGTTCCTCGTGAATAACAGTTTGGTTTTTTTCCCTCTAATAAAATATATATATTTCATATTTAAATGTATTTTTGTGATAAGAGATGAGACCACCTGCTCTTATTAGGTTATGCTTAAAAAGCTAAACACAGTGCAAACAAAAACTCAGCAAGCATCCAAGGAACAACAGAAGGCCAAGTAACTTGAGAAGTGAATATGGAGCACACCAAATCAGATATCTTAAGATTGTCAAAAAAGAACAATGAGACCATTATCCCTTGTCCCATCTGCCAACACAGCTCAAGGAAGGATTGAAGTTGTCTTCCTGGAATACCATACAAACCAAGGGGGATGATTTTCCAAAGGAGTACAGTACTTATTTTGAGATGCAGGCAGAAGAGGGTTTTGAGGGAGAACAGAGAGAATTTGAAGATGGTATAAAACTATGGGTTGTCTACAAGGTTGTCTACTGTAAGAACATGTGAAACATTTAGAGGAAAGAACAAAAGTAGGGGAAGAGATGGATCAAGCTGGATCAGTAAAAAAAAGGTGGAATAAAAAGGAAAAGTAGGCATAAGCCTGCTAAATCAGATGATTGATTACCACAGCCTGTCATAACTTTGTATTAAACACATTCTAATTTTTTTCTGTTTGAGTAACTCCCTGAGCCTCTGGGTGAAACTTGCTCTTGAACTTCAGATTAGACCAGTGTTAGGTAGGAAGAGATCCATATAGGGAAATACCTAAGGCTGTAGTCTGCGTGTGGGAATAGGCCAGGGATATTGGATGGATTTAAAATGTGTGTTAGGATTCAAGATGTGTGTTTATGAATCCAGAGGGTGTGTATGTACCCTGGCTCCAATCCCAGATGTCCTGGAAGAAGAAACAGGTGAGGCCATCTCTGATCTTGATGTCAGTGTGAGTGCTGTGCGTGTCTGTGTGGGTGCTGAAACCTCTCTCTGTGCTGCTCTGTGTGCCTGACCATGTGTTCATGTGTGAGCAAATGCTCCAGCTGGGAACACATGCTCAGCCCCACTGTGGCAGAGAGAACATGCAGCTTCCTTTCTCTCTCACTGGGATGAGAGGGACCCTGGCATAATTCATATAACCCTATAATTACAAAGTATGACTAAATACCATATATTGCTAGTCTGCTTCCACAAGGTGCTGTGCAGATGCAGCTCCAGAAGCTCATTATTAAGTACAACATTTAAATCCTCCTAGTAAGGAAATGAAAGCATTAACTGAAAGCCAGTTTGACTCAAACTGAAGGCATTATTCCTTTCCATTTCTGAGAAGAGTATGATAAGAAACTTGGTGAATCGGTACATTTCATTGTCAAAAGTGTTGGCAGTGAACAGGCACTGAAGCAACGAGAAGTTGGTCACATGGGTCTCATGATCACCCAGGGTGCCATTGTGTGTTCATTACTCAGATAAGCAGCACAATCTGTTGCACAGCAGAGGACCTGAGAGGCAGCTTGTGTAAGAGAATGTGTTACCCTGCAGATATTTCTTGTGATGGCTCTCCATTTTATTTTTTAAATCATGGTCCTTTTTCATGCTGCAAAGAGGTTGGGGATTAAAATGATGAGGGTGTTTCCATCATTGCACCACTGAAACAAGATTGCAGAGGGATATTTTGTGCACAGATTGACCAGAAAGAATGAAACCTGCTATTTCACTGCACATCTGTTACTGCCTCCAAAAAAAGAATATCTAAGCAGCTCCCACTACTGAGTTGAAGGCTCTAAATTCTTTATAAAAAGTCTGTCATTAAAGCACTGTCTTATACCAGCCCTGCTTAACTGGGGGGAGCAGATGGGATGTTATATGTTTCAGATCACAGAATCACAGAATCACTGGGTTGGAAGAGACCTTTAAGATCATCGAGTCCAACCCAGCCCTAACACCTCAACTAAACCATGGCACCGAGTGCCACATCCAGTCTTTTCTTAAACACATCCAGGGATGGTGACTCCACCACCTCCCCAGGCAGACAAGCAAGATATTCCCAGCACGTGCAGTGCTGCCAGAATTAACAAGAGTGTGTCATTCCTGCACTTACACTGCTGACAGAACACTGACGCTCTTGCTAGCGACATAGCAGAAAGTGCTCTTGGAATTAACTTATTGACAGAAATCTATCAATTAAAAACAGTAACAGCAATATGTCATAAAATGATGTGGTGCTGACAGTCTACTATTTGAGCTTTAATTCAAAGAACTCCATAAAGTTCTGTAGTGTACATACTTAGCATGTTAGGAGGAGCCATGGAAAGCAATCCTATCCTATTCCTTTGATCTATTTATCTACTCATGCTTTCTGTTGTCTGGGAGGAGTTGCTGAGTTTAGTGTGAATTTCTTCTACTTCATCCCTCAAAAGTAAAGGTCACATGTTATTTATTTTCTCTCCTCAGAATTCATCTTCTCTACCTGGCTTTTAATATAACTCCTGCAAACCTGGGAATAAACTGATGATCATTCTGAGTTAGTAAATTTTAGGTGGGTTATTAAACATCTACCAATTTGGGGTTTTTTCCCTCAGACTTCAACACTCCATCAGATTCTTTCACCTCTATTTCCCACTTCATGAAATTATGATTTTGAGACTCTTCAAAATTATGTTATCAGGCCTCAAATAGCCCACCCTGGTTTGTCTTTTTATCTGTTTTCTTTCCTAATTTTTCTTGATTTGCAGGTTTCTTCTCTGATTTCAATACTAGTGCAGCTATTGCTGTAGCAAAATTATGGAGGATAATTCTAAGGACACAGTTATATATTCTTTAGGATCACATTAGCATGGGGAAAACTTCAGTAGTTCACATGGTCCTTAGGATAATGCTTTAGGACAGGACTGAGCAAGGTGGGAGGAAAATCATATGTGTGTTATAGATAATCAGGCATTTTGTTCATGTGCAGGAAATACCAGTGGTAGGTTTGTTTTCTGAATACAGTCACAGAATAGAGAGGCCATAAAAGCTGAGGGAGTAAGTAGAGGCCCAGTTCCTTCAGGATCCTAAGCCCTGTTCATGGAGCACAAAGCAGCTGCAAGGCAGTGCTGCAAGTGTAAACCAGGTCCATCACTACACTACGAACCAAGACAGGATTTTTTTTCTTTCATTCCCATGCATCCCTTGGCTATTTGGGTCACCAAGACAAACATCTGCGAGCCCAGTAGAAAATACCCATGAAGTCCTATGAAATGCAGTTGCTGAACAAAAGCTTCTGTGAACAAGACAGAAGTCAGTATTGAGAACACAGCACAGCACCAGAACAGAAGACTGAGGAATAGAAAGGAAAAATACCAAAGAATGCTCACTTACATTCAAGACACTTTGAAATAAATTAAGATTAAAAGCTACGCAGTAATTCACCACACACAGAATGAAAGATTTACATTTAAAAATAAAGTTGGTAATACTCTCTGCAATAACTCCACGGCTCAGCATTTAATCTTAGAAATATGCTCGTTCTCCCAGAAAACAGCAACGTGAATAATATCCTACAGTTGGTAGCAGCAAAGTGACTCTTTATTCTCTCAGGTCCGTGAGAGTTTCAATACTTTCATATAAACCTAAATAAGAATCCTGAGTGTTCTAGGACAAATTTGGTGCATCAGTGGGACCATTTATTAGTTTTTACAAGGAAAAAGCTTTGAACAAAAAAAACAAAAAAAAAAAAACAAAAAAACAAAAAAACAAAAAAAAAATCAGGTAAAAGTTAACAAAAAATTACTCTTTCTGTTGCTAAAAACATGAATCCTGGTAGAATTTTGCATTATCATGAATTGCAAATTGCCAGGTTTAGGTGAAAAGCCCTATCCACCAGGAGTTTAAAAGAATATTAGACTTCATGTAATTGAAAAACATACTAAGAGCATACTCTTAATTCTTTACTATTACAAAAACCTTTCAAATGTCTGACTTTGAAGACAGACAAAGATTATCACTCCATCAAATATCCTTTACCTTCCTAGTGCCTCCCACATGAAAACGAGCAATATCAGAGTAATATTTATCTGTCATTAATACAGGCAGGAAAAAAAAGTAAATTCAGAATCTGAGATACATTGTGGATACACTGGATGTTGAAAAACTACATCTCATTCTGTAAAAATATTCTTTGTATTTCACTACCCAAGTTTTACTGACATGATAGTGAGGTTGACTAACTCTAGAACAGATTGAACTCATCAGGATATTTAGGTGCATACATGTACATCTCAAGTAAGTTTTTGATCAAAAAGGTGGAGTGGGGAACAATCAAGTATCAATAGCTGGTGAAAGACTCCACCCACAAGAAGTCAAGGAGTTTGGTAAATCATTGTGTTGATATGCAAGAGTCTTGGTAACCAAATCATGACTCACACAGTCCTTCTCATCTCCCACATAGATTTGGGTTTTCAAGCAATTTTCACTACAATAAGAGACAGTCACAGAAAAAGTAAAAAAGTCAGAGAAAAGTAAGTCAGATCTCTCTAGAGGGAAGAAAACACTGAAACAGATCAAGAAAAATGTAACATTTTTCCCTCAAGCTTACTCTGAGGATATGGAAGACAGCTAAAACCTTTATCAACCTGCATTGACACTGCCAACTCCACAGTAGGATTTATAACAGGTAACAATTCTGAAAGCCACAATGTGAATCCAAATTAAGCACCCAGCACAGGAAAGAATGTCATCCTCTTCTGAGGAAAAGTTCAATTTCTTAGAATAAAGCACACTTTCATCCAGATTTCCTTGGCCTAGTGAGAGTAAGAGAGAAAAATAGATGGCAAACAGTAGTTAGGCTTCTTAAAGAACTTAGATGCTGATAGTGAGAGCAGAACTAGAGGAAATACAGATGTGGTAACAAAACTAATGCTCATTACATGGCCTAACCGTGACGGGAAAGGGGGGAAAGGGTACTGTGAAAATTAATTTCATAATTAATGGGATTCAGTATCCATTCTGCTTTTGTTCTATGAGTTGATTAATGCTATCAAATCTTTCACTTCAAACACCATGGCTAGATTCTCCCTGTGCACAGTTAAATCACAGAAGGGCCCATGCTCTCTTTAGTTCTGTGTCTTGCAGCGTGGTACAAACAATAATGAAAATGGCACTATAGGTTACTTCATTGGTATTTTAATAGCAGTAATACACTTCTGCTGTCATAAAACTTTCCATACAATTTAAACTCGGTGGAGCTGTGAGACATAAACTAGATAAAGGGGGAGATTTATAAGTAAATTCAGCACTGAACTGGAGGATTAATGAAAAATGAAGCATTCTGGTTGCAACATTAGTCTCTGGAATGGCATTAATAATGTTATAGAAGAAAGAATTATATTTTATATTATAACCAAAATTTCATTAGCATTTCAATAAACTGAAAGTCAGTGCTTAGAATACCAGCAAAACTAATCATTTTTAAAGTCCACAGTAGGTCTGCAGGCAACTTGGTTCATTTATTCTAAATGTGCATTTTAATGGTCCATTTTGCCTTTGGAAAAACAAAAACTTTGACAATTTCAAGATTAATCTTTGCAATTGAGGGTGCTGTAAATATGGAAGAAACAGCATAAAATGTCCATCTCCCTCTTCTCCTTCTCCCTCCCCAAGCCCCCTGCCAGGAACTACACATGAAAACAGGACCCCATTTTATTTCTAAGGTAAAGTGCCTGTACATATTTGAAAACAAAGAGTAAAGGAGAGAATCCTGATTGATAAGTCACTCAAATAAGATGTAGAGCATTACTAGGTTACTTTTTAGTGTGTGTTGGACTGACCCTGGCTGGATGGCTGCTGCCCACCAAAGCTGCTCTGTCACTGCCCTCCTCAGCTGGGCAGGGGAGAGAAAATGTAACAAAAGGCTCATGGGTAGAGATTATGGAAGGGAGAGATCACTCAGCAGTGACTGCCATGGGCAAAACAGACTTGACTTTACAATATTTAAAAATTGATTGCCATGCTTAACTCAGTTTTAGTTACACTTTTCATTCTCCAAATCACCAGCTAATTCATAAATTAATCAAGGTCTTATCAACAAAAAAAAATCTGCTAATGAATATTGAAGTCCAAACAGATTTACCTTTAAATTTAGTAGAGAGAAACAGACATTTCTGTTGATGATTCATCTAGTCTAACAGATGTTTCAAATGAGAAAAAACACACTCCTGGAGTAATTCGGACACCACAGTATTGATGACCACATGGAGAAAGTTCTCTTTAAAAGGTGGTTCCTGACCCTGAGGTAATCGCCTTTCTTCTCTCACCTGGCAGGAGATATCCACACTGAGAGCCTTCATTAGACATCTGCCCTCCTCCCTGGCTCCCTGGAAATCCTCTTGCATAAATGTCCCTGTGAGCTCTTGTGTGCTCCCCTTCCATCCCTTGTTAACGCAGAGGGTCCTTAGGCAGACCTGAGAGATTTCCAACAGCTGAACGCCCAAAGGAATGTACTGATGGGAAAAGGGGGGAAAATGGGGGGGAGGGGGGAATTTGGGGAAAAAAGGCTGCATGCAGCTGCCATGAACACTTGACTGAGAAAGAAAAAGGCTCACCAGGACTCATTCAGGTAACATCCCCAATCAGGAAACTGCTGGAGGGTGTGATTTGAGCCAGAGGCCTGGTTAGATACTGAAGTTCATCAAATTAAGGCAAGCGTGTTTCAGATTGATTTTTTTTTTCCTAGTTTAAGTGTTCTTTATGGAAAATATGAAAGTGGTATGGAACAGGAAATCATTTATGGAACAAAATGCATTTAGGATACTTCTGTTCTCCAGAATGATCAGAGTGAGAGGATTACACTGAAAGACACCTCTATCAATCAGCTGTGTAAGGAATCCTCCTCTACCCACTGCTTTCGTCTATACTTTTCTTGTCACTCCTATATCTCATAACACATATTACTGAATTAAAACTAAAATGAACAGAATTTATTCTATCTGTTTTTTTTCATGATTCTCTCTTTGCCTACAGTACATAAAGTCTGTTAATCTGATTTATGCTTCTTCTCTTTTTCCTATGTTTTTATCATTTGTAGTTTCCCTCAAACCAGAGGAGTTACAAGGTGGTAGGGATTGAGTCCTAGTTTATTTATGTGGAAGAAATAAAAAATGCACTTCCATAACTGTAATTTTTCTTTTGCAGCTCTGTTAACCCCTGAAGAGTCACATCATTCAAGTTACTAGTTTTCAGTAAACAAGCAGCTGGATTTTGTTGTATTTATTCCTTCCTGATAATTCAGTCTCATCTACTATAATGATGTAGAAGAAAAATAAAATCTTGGGTAATATATTTTTAACAGAAAATCTCATGTAAGAGACCTCTGAGACCATGTTCAGTGTCAACTTTATAGTATTTTCCAGGATTTAGTTATGGAAACATCCACATTATCTATAGAAAATGATCTTGATTTACAAAAGCAGAGCTGCTGGATGTTGAATGTTTTCACACAACTAATTTGCAATGAACAAATTTCTTTTTCTGGAAATTTCTAGGAAAAAAACCCAAGCTATTCTTTTAAATTTCTTATACCTGTCAAAAAAAAAAAAAAAAAAAAAAAGGACAGAGGGAAATAAAAGCTGTCTTGTGCTTGCATGTCTGAACCTTGCTTCAGACAAGAGACTTCAACCTTTGAGGAGTGAGCTGAAGTGATTGACTGCTAGGGGAAGACCCCAATTAGTCCCAGCAGCTTGACAAGTCCCTGCCTTCACCCAGACCCTGTGGAAATCACCTCCCTATCCCAACGAATGGTTCCTCCACTGCTGCAGTCAAAGTAAGCTGAGCTAGCACAGACCTGTTTATTTTTCCAGCCTCTTCAAATGGCAGCACTTGCTCAGGTCAGCAGAGGTGGCAACAGAAGGCACGGAGGGCACTGAGGAGGAGGAGAGGGCAACAGCAATTAGCCAGGGAAGGCTACAGGCTGCACTCTCTGATGGTGACATATTTGCAACCCAAGGAGTTTGGTCTTTAGAGGAGTGGCCACCTCTAAACCCCTGCTCCCTGTGTGACTACAAGTACAATCAGCAGTCTTGCACTATGCAGCTTCCTGCAGCAGACTAAAACTGTGTGAATTAATCAGTTACCATCTATTTTCTACTCAAGAGATGTGTGAAGCTAGTTTCTCTTCTCATTAAAGCCCAAAACTATGTCCTCTGCTGCTAGATGTATAAAACTACTTTCTTCCCTCCAAACTAAATGTGGCAACTAAAAATGCCTTTAATTATTTCACCCACTGACCTCTAATTGCTATCTCCATGAATTTATGATCAAGCAAACATTTAATTTAATTTAATGGAGAGGTGCATGCTTACTTCAGAAATTTGAATATATTATAGGTTACCAGATGATAAATTTGATAACACAGCTGCTGTGTTCTGCTCAAATGAGAGAAGAAAACTGCCATGAGGGTTTTCACTCACTGATTTCTCCTGGTATCAGATGGCTCTGTGGAAACAATTTTCTTTTCACAAATAAACACAAGGAGTTTATTTGATCTGGTTTATTATAAAAATTAAAAGTCTTACTTATTATTTCTGGGTTTAGTCAGGCTTCATTACACTCTATTGGCAGATTCAAATTTTCCCTAATCCTTGTTTTCTAATGGTCCATGATATTCCTAAAGCTTTTAATCTACTGTGCTTTTCAGATTTTTCTGTTTTACACTTGGAAAATATCTGAAGAGATCTATTTTATCTTAAAACTGGGTATAGGTTCATGAAGAATCAACACAGCCTGCAGGATGACACCTGAAGTTGTTAAGAGGTTTTTTCTAAAACTGTGTCTTATTTTCAGAAGGGACTGACTTTCAGCGACTTTCTCCACATTTTTCACCACCCTCTGACTCTTGCAAAGCCAGGCCGACTCTCAGCTCTCCGCAGGAGCTCACCACTCCAGGTGAGCCGAGACGGGATTTCAGTTTCCCACTCTGGGACGGGCTGTTCTGGCTGCGGGTGCGGACCTGCCCGGGACGCGGTGATGTGATCGCGGCAGGTTGAACGCACGACAACAAGGCAGCACCGGTGCCACGCGTGGCACAGCAACCCCTCAGAGGCTGACAGGCAGCACAAACAGAGGGAGGGATGGCAAAGTGTTTGTTTGCTACTGCAACACTTCAGTAAAGCCACCACATCCCTGCGGCGCGGCAGGGATCACACTGAAAGTCCGAGCCATCAGGGCAGCCTGGGGCCGGGAGCCGGGGCCCGGCCCGGCCCGGCCCAGCAGGAGAGGAGTGCAGGTGACAGCCCCAGCCCTGGGCCCAGGCACCGTGTCCTGAGCAGGGACCCGGGGCCGGGCAGGAGAGGAGTGCAGGTGGCAGCCCCAGCCCTGGGCCCAGGCACCGTGTCCTGAGCAGGGACCCGGGGCCGGGCCGGGCTGGGCTGCAGGGAAACCAGCCCTGCTGCAGCATCCCTGGGGCAGGGGCTGACATGGGCTCCGGGATGAGCTGGGGGGTCCAGGGCAGCTGATTCAAGGAATTGCTGTTTCAGTGACAATTCCTACATGAGCTGGTATTTTTCTAGTTTTGAGTTTCAACTTCTGACCATTCTTTAGTTTGGGGTAGGTTTTCCCTGTCATGTGGACCCTGAACTGCCTGTAAATGCAGGCAGTGACTATCTGAGTTGCTGGTCTCTTGCTTTAGCTTCACCGCTTTATACATTGTTTTAACAATACTGCCTTACATATAAAATAAATGCAACTCAAACATAGCTGCGCATCTGCTGAATTATGTTTTTTGGAAGTAAATTATAATATTGGATGTATATTAGCATTTTTGGTAATGAGGCAGTATCTTTTTTTCACTTGCTTTAGATTTTACTAATTAAATTTTGGGGGTTTTAACACTTGAACTTTTTGTTAGCACAGGTTATGTGCATTTGCACCGAATACTTAGTCTGAATCACCATGCAAGAGCTACACTTTTAAAAGTAGCTATCTGAAATATAGTTAGGAAAATGCATAGCTTTAATTAGAGAAAAACCACTTAATGCTCAGGGAGTGCAGATTGTGTTGAAGTCATAACAGAACTGCTTCTCACCATTATGAAATTCTTCTGGGATAATTTAGGGTAAATTGTATTTTGTTCAGTGACTGTAGAACTACTTCTGATCAATTTTATTTCTCTGTTTTTTATTGACTAGAGCTCTAACTTTCTCTGATGTTTAAAATACATTTCTCTTTTCAGCAGCAGTTTCTGCATGTGTTACATCTTGAAGACAATTGCTTATATCCTATTTCCTCATATCCTAGACTGTGACACTAAATTTATAGCTTCTAAACTAAATACACAGGCTATATTTTTTTTCCAGAGAAATATCCCAGGTTTTGAGAACTCAGCCAAAACAGTCTGAACTTTTTGACATGAGTTGACCTTCTGACCATGCATGTGTGTAAAATCTGTTTAATAATTCACCATAAGTAGCACCCAGCGTGAGTTTTGACATTTTATTGCAACAGACATACCCCAAATAATTCTGCTACTGGGTATTTTAATAATTAGTCTAGAGCTTTGATTTTAGTTTTCATTCAATTCTTTGGCCAGAGTAGGGGCAGAGATGTTTGTTCCACAAGAGATTTACGGAAGTTCCAATGTGTGTCATGCCTGAAGGATTAGCTGCAACAGCATCTTTTTCTGTTTAATTTGATTACACTCACTGAGGACTTTGTCAGTATATTTATTCTATATAAAAATAAGACATGAGGCAGAAAGACTTCCTTAGAAACTCTGAACATAAAAAAAGCTGGTGATAATGTGTTGTCTTTTATTGCACCTTAAACTTAAAATACTTCCTCCAGGAATCATGGAGGGACTAATTGTTCTCAGTCCCTCAGCTCTTAATTTGGTATTAAACTCAATTTTTGTTACTTCTACTCCAGAATTGCTTAGGTACTTGTAAAGAAACTCCAGTTCTATAGGAAACAGTTGAGGCATTTTTTTCCCCTTAAAGGCTTCAGATGTAATATTTTTTAGTAATACCATGTAAAATGTTTCTAATACCCATTAGATGAGGACTCTGATATCAAGGATTTTGGTATTTGAAAAAGACAGATGCTTTAGTATAAATCAAAGAACTGAGAAAACCCATAATCTTTATTCTGAACCCCTAGGTTTTTGGTTACAACAACTACTTTTTCTAGCACCTCCTCCTAACATGAATACATGATTCTGGAGTTTCTTCCTAATGTTAAACCATGACAATGCTTGTTCTGGCCAAACATGCTCAGAACATAGAAAATCAATATTTTAAAAAATTTTTAAAACTTTATTTTTTTAATCTTTCTTTTTTCTACATTTCTTTCTCATCTACTGCAAATTAAAGTACATGGTTAATTATTATTACTGTTACTGTTCTAGTCAGCACTGCAGTCCCCAGAATAACCACTGGTGTCCTGAGGAAAGTTGCTGGATTGCATAACTCTGATATTGTTGTTCCTCTGAACAATTTCTCTGCCTGGTCCAGGTGTTCTCACGTCACAAGTGGGAGGGAGAAGGGGATTACTGGAGAGATGGCACACACTGAGGCTGTTGCAGAATCATAGGGTTCCAGACTTGTAATGCTAGTTATGTCCTGAAGTACAGTTATGTAACACTATAGAAATAACTGGCAATCATGAAGAACTCTGAAAGGATATGTAGCAACACTGTGTGCAGTATCATGTTCTGTTTATTTGTTGTGTAGCAGCATTAAAGATGAAAATATTTTCTGTAGAAACTATTCACATCTAAGCAGCATTAAAATGGTGTTTGCACTTATGAGAAAATCTCAGGGGTTCAAAAATTGGCCCTGGTTTCTTCTGAGCTACAGAACTTATCCAAATGTTTATCTAGAGCCCCCTGGGGAACTGGCTGAGCAGTGCGACTCTGCAAGGGCTTTGACCTTGATGAGACAGACCTCTAGATGAAAAAAAATAATAAAAGTTGTAAATTGCTAGTAATTGGAGAAGAGCTAGCTTTGCAGAACTCTAATGAATGTAAACATAATTAAACCTCTTAAGATAGCATCACTGGCTGGAAATTTCTAGTACGTGTAAACATAACAACGTTTCCTTAGTGTCATTTCTAACAGTGTTAGCCACTGTCTCATGTGAATAGCATGGATATAAGGAACATTTGTACAGATGAGATTGTTCACATAGCCCGTTACAAAGTCTGTTAGGATCCCAAAATATCATTAGGGTAGGTAATGGTATATTTATCAAAACTGAACGGGAACTTGAGGCTTATTAACTGGGAGCTCATGTGTGATTTAAAACTGGAAATCACAAACTTTGAATTCTGGTAATGAGTCCGATAATAATGATTTTATTAATATTTGTATCCTATGCATCCTATAACACTAGAAAATTAGAATATGTGGATTACTGTTAATTAAATTTCTTAAGAACCTTAATGGAAGAAACTAAGGTCACTAAAGGGACAGTGGTCAAGATTATTTTTGTTTTATGAGTAGCAACTTACATACATTCTTAGAAGAGAATAGCAAGTTAGGACCAAGGTTCACAAAAATATTTTATTTTTATTTTATATTCTCGAATGAAAGGTTTGAGGGAAGACAACCTCTGTTTTTTAGAATTTTGAAACATAATTCAATAAAGTTCAGAGCAAGGAGAATGTTGTCACTATATTTGCTGCTGTGCATCTGCACTGTGAGTGTGTTTCTGTTAAACATAAACTTTGAGCTGGCAATTCTCTTGTTATTTTATTTTTCCAAAATAAAATAATACATCCTTCCTGATCTTTAAGAGGTATAAAATAGAAAATATTAAGAAAAATAGTCTTTCCTTACATTTTCAATTCTTAATGGGACATAGTGCATTATTTGTATTTTATGATTGAAGAAAGATGGACAGTTTATACCTCTACAATTTCGACTATATCTGATTTAAATGAGCTAGATTCTGGGATCTAAATGATTACTCATTTGGTGCACCATTTCTTCAGTCAAAGAGAGACCTGCCAGATTTTGAATGGGAATGTGTTTCAATGGAATATGTTTATTTCAATATTTGACAAGAAAAGTAAAAAATTTCCATCTCTTGTTTAGCTTTGAAACTCATTTGGGGGGAGGGGGGGATAGATGAAACGTTGTATATTGTTTTTATATAAAATATATTTTATATAAATTTTTTTTTCTAATTCAGAATGATAAAATCAAAATACACCATCCAAATTAAACAATTCAAATCAATGGGAGCAGAATTCCTTTTCTGAAGGAGATCTGAGTCTTCCTTTACTGTGAGACCCACTTCATCTGTTGGGTTTGCCAAGTGCAGGACATGGTTGCCCACTCCATATGTAGCACAGGAATATGTAGCCAGGCCTCCGAGCATCTCTGTGGGAAAGTACTTGATGGCTGGCAGAATAGCTACAAATTGTGCTCTGACTATTACAGAGCTTCAAAGACTGTCAAGATCATATGTAGTTTGTCTAGGAGATAAAACACATATGGTGTTTTTCACATCAAAGCAAGTCTTGTTTGTTCCCTTTAATTTCCAAACTAAGTATATATATATAGATACATATTTTTATATTGCATATTTTTCATTAAAAATAAACCATTATCAGCTACTTAGTCTCAGTTTTGACCTCTGTGAAGTCAAAAATCATATATATTCCTTAGAATGTATTTCTGTGTATATTTTATGAAAGCATTTTGTCCTTATGGAACTGATAAATTGAGTATACACAAACAGCTTTGAAATAAATTTAGTAAGGAACTATCTGTTTATTACTGCATAGATTACGTGCTGACAGTAAGCAGCAGTAAGTTTTTAGATAAAAGAGCTTCCAGTCAGGGTTAAAACTAATTGACTTTGTTTGGTTTTTCATTGTAAATCTTTAGGAAGCTTGAAAATATTGCTTTAGTCAATTTGCTGAAGAAGGCTTTCATTAGAGATATACTGAGCAGTGCTTTAATCAGTACATAAATCCACCAATTTCAGATAATTGGTGCTGATCATCATTTCTCAACATAAAAGGACTTGAGTAAGAGTCCTCGTAGAACAGAGCTGTTCACTGTGCTGAACTTGTGCTAGATGTACCAAAGGCCACAGACTAATAAAAATTACATACCTGGAATTAGGAATCTTGCCCACCTTGCAAGAAATCTGTTGTCCAGTGTAGGCACCCACCTGCATTTTCATAATAGGAAGACAGGGCAGGTAGCACCGAGTGGCTTATGTTCAGGCAACTATGCTTAGTGCCTCCTTACCAAAGCAGGAAAACTGCATCCAGTCTGCTTTCTTTTGGACTCTCCTCAGTCCCTCCTGACCCTTGAGCAGCGACCCAGAAGTGTTTGGAAAGCACATGAGTTTACACTGGCACAGTTTTGCCATGGACCCTGCCAGCAGTTCAGCACCATGTTTTGTGTTCTATTACAGATGTGGCCCCTTTTCACAAAGACTGAGGTACTTGACAAGTACTGCCCAAGATACTCCAGCCATTCAAAAAAATGGGAACTGGGGACAAACTGGAATCTGTTCTCTTTGATCATGTAGTAATGAGGCATAAGGATGAGAAAGTCTCTGGGGTTTTTTTAAGAAGTGTTGGCTATCATGTTTGAAGATATACTAATTTTTTTGAAGATTGTTTGCTTGAAAAGAATACTGGTGAGTTCAATATCTTTGTTAGCCCTGAAAAAACTCAAAGGCCCAACTCTGTCTGTTAAAGACTATGCTACCCTCAGGTTATTCTGAAATGAAAAAAAACAGAGAGGATTATCTTGCCTTGCTCTCACTAAGAATGGTCGGTTGTACAGCAAAAAGATTTACTCAGACAGAGGAGAAAAAAATGTGTTACTGCAGTGTGGGACATCAGATTGCTATAGGACAGCTGTGAATGAACCAACTGTTCTGGGATGCAGCCTCGCCACCCACTCGCAGTGAGAGCCAGAACGGAAGGCTCCAGGCACACCTTGTACCTTGGTGCAGATGTTGCTCTCAAGATTTGGGCTATAATTGTCTAAATGGTTCTCCTCACTTGACCCAAACAGTAGGCTTTTGGTTAGGATTGTTACCAGCCGTGGAGGTATTCTGGGTTTGAATCCCTTCAAGCCTGAAAAGGGAATTCAGCTGGTCTCTTTTCTTCAGGATAAGTGCTTTAAATCATAGTTTATGATATAAAAGTTGGGAGCAGTATATTTATGCTGTTTTAAAGGTAGATCCCCACAGTGAGTTTTTCAGCCGACTAAACCAAATGTAAGTTTTCTAGGACAGGTAGAAGAGGTCTCAGCAGACTGGGTAAATGAATGCCAAGTTACTGGACCTGTCTAGTCCACTAAGTTGGGTTATTGAAAGCAGGTATTTGAAAGCAAATATGTTAGATTTTAAAATGCAAGTAATTTTTCACATGCTTGAGATTTAAATTATTTAAATCTGGCTTTATACCTCTCAGATGACTTCTGTGAGAAACACATGGCTTAAGTCTAACAATAATGTACATGACATGGTCTCCCTTGTTAAGTAATTTTAAAAATTTCTGTCACAGAATTCAAAGATTGGCAAATATTGCACCAAAATTTTCTAGTGCACCAACAGTTTCTAGATGCTGCTTCACAGAATAGGAAGTATTCTTCATCCAGACATCTGATTTTAGGGCCTTTTGTAATGTTAAGTACATAAGAATCACCTTCTTGGAACAGATCAGTTTTCCATGCTGTCTGCCAGGGAGCAGTGTTAGAGGCTTAATGTCATAATGCTGCATCTGAGACATCAATGCATAATCATTTCCAGTGCCAAATCATGCCGATTTTGGCTATACAGTAATCTAATATCATATTCCTCTTATGTATCATCTTATACATGCTTCAGTTTTAATTATCCCCTTTATAAAATATAAATCTAGTTTCTGAGCAAAGTACCACCTTCCCCAGAATCAGCTTTTCTTCTGCAAGATGAAGTAATCACCTCTCCACTGCAAATATGTCTGAAATGCTATGGTCAGGAAAAAGACAGGTCAGAATAGATGGTCATTGTGGCGTTTTCTGGCATGAAATCTATGTTACATAATACTGTAACCATGCATTGTGTGGTCTTAAACTACCTGAAATCCACGTGGGCTTAGCTAAATTAATGCACAGGCTTTACAAAAGCCCGTGTCGTCTTCAATTTTGGAAAGTTCAACTGGCAAAATATAACAGCATGAATTTAGGGATTTGTTAGGCATATCTGAATGAAGAGAACATAATGTTTTTGAAGTAGAATGTGGAGCTTTAGCCACCTGTCTCCAATTATACTCAGTGTGACTGCAAGATTAAAATGCCATCTAGCTCACTGTGAAAATATGTCCTGTAGCATCTCCTTTTAGCTCAGGAGCATTAATGCTAATAACACCCCAACAGAGAATCAATTTTATTTCGATACTCTCAGTGATTAAATATTTTATACAGAGCTCTGGCAACACTTTCAAAAACTTTCAAACCCAAAATTGGAGTTAAAAACATGTGCTGGCACTGACAAAAAATGCATGTGAAAGAGTTTTTGCTAATTGAATGACTAGCACAAATGGTAGCCAAGAGAAGTACATTCACCTGAAAAATTCATATGAAGCAGAACATGGAATCAAAAAAGCTGTGAAAATAAAAAAAAAAACCAAGTATTTATTTCAATCTAAATTATCTGGATGGAATGATGTTGTTGTTATTGCTGTTGTTATTGTTATTACTTTGAGTACATAACTACTTTGCCCTTTGAAAAATCTATGCAAAACTGGCCAGTACTTTGGTTACTACTGTATGTAAAATTCTGTAACTGGTATTGATGCCAGATTTACTTTCTAGACTTCCTCTATTCTTATTCTGAGTTACAAGTCTCCAAGGTCATAACACCCGTGAGAAATCAAGTGAAAGCCATGACAAAAGTCATTCACAGTCTTTCAAGTTGATAGTTAGGTATTATTTCTGACAAACTCACAACCTGAAGGTAAAAAGATTAGCAAACCTGGGCCATCCTGACAGAAATGTTAGCTATGGAGATACTGCTGAAGGTATCGTTATTATATTTAGAGTGTTTAAACATGAATTTCTATTTTAAGTTTCAGGTGTTTCATTTCAAAGTACAAACAAGTACATTTGCATTAACTACAGCTAAGATTTTCTGTGTTGTTTAACAAGTGCTCCTGTTTAAATTCATTTCTAGAAAAAAAGGCCAAAATAGACACTGAAAGAGAGTAGCCATTGATTCAGACTCAGAAATTTCTTCCTCACATTTCTCATGCAAGATTCTGATCCTAAACAGGACAGTTTGGACTGCCTTTACTACCTCATGCAGTCATATACTGTAGAGATTTTAATTCTGGAGAAGGTTAACAAGCCAAGTACTAGACTTTTTCACAGCGGGGATCTTTGAATTACCTTTACATCAATGCCCCTTTTTTTTCAGATAATAATATTTCATTATCAGTTCATGGAAGAAATCTAACAGTCTGCATTTGGTATACAAAGCACTAGAGATGCTAATTTTATAGAAGCACTTATAGTAGAAAAAAAGTTGTTTCCCTTTCTGCTCCTTAGTGCTGAAGCATTTAATCTCTTACTGTCTTTGGAAAAGTAACATCTTCCATTTTCAAATGGGGCAGATCAGACATGCAGAACTGAATCCCTGAGTGTCTATAAAGTACAAAATTCAATTTCAGATCTTGTGATGGCCTGTTCCAGTTCTGCAAACAGCAAAGACCGTAAGTTACATGATAAGTTGAGAGTTATAATATGTAACCTCCCCGCATGGTGCAAAAACACTGTGGCAGAGATAGAAACAGTCCTCACATCTTTTCTATACCTTTACATCGTATTTCATCCTTCAGCACTGTACTCTACATAAAAGAATAAATTTCAAGAGGAAAGGACATATGTAGTCTATTTGTATTACCATTATTGTGCAGAATAACATAATCCAAATGCCATTGCCTGACAAAAAAGAAAGTCTGTCATATAAGCCAGGACAGTATTCGAACAAATGGATCCAACTGATCAAGTGCATGAAATACAATTCAATGCAGCACAATTTAGGTCATTAAAACCACCAAAATATAGAGCACCCTGTACAGATGACTAGCACAGCTGTGTTTTGACCCTGATGAATGAAGAAGTTTTCCATATTTTCTAAATGCTAGTGGGGCTGTAGAATTGCTCTTAGTGCACTCCTTGGCACTTTCTTTCAATATGCCTTCGTGTTTGTTGGACTTCTTGTCACACCAGCCCACTGCCATCTTCTCTTCCCACTCAGACAGCTTTACTCTTATCACTCATCACCTGAATTTTGTGCAGAATCATCAGTATTGGAAGGATTCTCATAGTCCTGTTGAGGAAAGGAATTTTTATTCTTGTGCACCTGCTGCACATTTGTTTGCCTTTCTTTACAGAAGATTTATACCAACTCTGGAGAATATGATATACTCACTCCAATTAAACTACATAGGGTCAAAAAATATCCTGAGTTAGAACAGACACAGAAAGAACATTGAAGTTCAACTCCTGGCCCTGCACAGGACACCCCAAGAGTCACACCATGTGCCTGAGAGCATTGTCCAAACACTTCTTGAGCTCTATCAGGCTTGGTGCTATGACAACTTCCCTGAGGAGCTTGTTCCACTGCCCAACTACCCTCTTGGTGAAAAACTTCTTCCTGATATCGAGCCTAAACCTGCCCTGTCTCACTTCATGCTGTTTCTTTTGGTCCTGTCACTGTCATCACAGAGCAGAGATCAGTCCCTGCCCCTCCTCTTCCCCTCACAAGAAGTTGTGACTGCAGTGAGGTCTCCCCTCAGTCTCCTCCAGGCTGAACAGCCACACACAGCGTCCTCTCCAGACTCTTCCCCATCCTCTTTGCCCTCCTTTGGATGCTATCTAATAGTTTATTATTTTTCTGATATTGTGGTGCCCAACACTGCGCACGGGGCTCAAGGCGAGGCTGCATCCCCATAGATGAAGTGTGGGGTTATTTTTTACGATTTTTTTCAGAAAATATTCCATTATTTTTATTAATTCACTGGTTTTACTATTATTAGATTTTCAATATCAACTGCTCAAATGACAGAGGCAAACGTGTTACTGTGATCCCTCTTATGCTCTTTAGTATTACACCACTATTTTTTTGTGAAAGAGGGCAATTCCCCTGGCATCTGTGCAACTCTTGTATTTGAAATCTTAGGTAATACTTCTGAGTCTGGACTTATACATCATGGCCCTGACTAAGTCACTTCACTCCTGTTTATCCTCCTGTGTAACATGAAGAGGAATCTGTTTCTCCATTAATTCATTTGATATACAAGAGTGCAGTCGAGTTTTTCTGTGCCACATATACTGACCAGCATCTGTCACTAGCCTCTTACTGGAATTCAAAGAGTAAATGTTATGGGTAGACAATTCCTAGACAATAAAAAGATACACTATTCACCATCCTTCAGTTCATACTCTTTTTCCACATTCGTCATCTCTGTCTAATCTCATATTGCTATTTCTCATTGCGCTTTTGAACAAACAATGAGAACCAAAAATTCAGACCATGTCTGCATTAAATATTTATGATTTATGATAATATAAGGCTTCTTTTAGCATAAAGCACATATAAAATCAGCCTTTAAGTAAAATTCAAAGCTACCTTTAGATGAGAGTCCATACTGCTGGCACCTTTGCAGAAGTTCAAACCTACCCTTCTACAAGTCAATGCCATGACCACTTCCCTGGAGCTGATGAGGTGTGCCTTGTGCTTTACCTCACAGTCATCGGCATGCTTACACGCAACATCTCAGGGCATCCAGATGTTTGGGAAGTAGCTGGCTCACATACTTCTGGAAAAATATGTCCTTTGCAGTGATATATCACCAAAACCAGGCAAAAAAGCTGTACAAGTTCCTTCACTGAATGGCCTTCAAAAGAAAGGATGGGGTCTGTCGGCAGGCTGAGCAAAATCAGCCTGCAAGGGCAATTCCTGGCTGTATAAACTCATATCTGGCAGCTCTAAACTCATGTCTAACAGCACTGTTAGAGAAGAACACTGTGTTAGAGAAGAACACACAGTAATTTTTTTTAGTTTGAGGTTCTTTTATGAGGATACCTAAGTGTGATGTATAATATATGTGTCTAGCTTGCCAAAAAATAAGGACAAAACCAGAAATATTTAATATCTTGCCTTTCACTCTTTTCCTGGACTTTTGCTTCAAATTTAAATCAGTTTTTGCATTTACCTGGAAATATCTTGGAAAACACTTATGTTTAATATTTTAGATGTTCCAGTTTTTAAAGGAGGAACCAACCAATCAATCTAAAACCTGTGTGTCAGGCTTTTACTGTTATCTACAAACTTCAGCAGTCTCTGCGTGTGGAGTCTCAGCAGCAGACACAGGGGAAATGTGTGCAGTCCAGAGATTTCAAGAGAGTTACAGGACAGCTGGTTCTGGGAAAAGGAAACAAAGACTTGTAATTGCATGGTGGTATGTCCAAGGAAAATGTGTAAAACCTATTTCCAGCACTATGGTGCCACGTGGATGTCAGAGTGTGGTTGGTTTGATCTTGTTAGAGCACCATTGTGCACTGCAGACACAGTGATTTTAGAATGAAATATCATTTTAAAAGAGCAGTCTGACCATTTTTTACCTTAAATTAGAGGAAATTACAAGAACACAGACAAAAAGTTGATATTTTTAGCTTCTCAGTATTATACACTTTAGCAGCCCACCTATTATGAATAAAAATTGTTCCGCTTTGGTATCCAGCAGTTACAAGCAGTCATTCCAGTTTCTTTTACTCAAATAAAATAGGTAAAAAAATAGTAACGTTTTCAGCAACAGAGATGGCACTCCGACACAGGGTCCTTTTGGTAATGCCATAATCCCAACAGATTTGTCTCATTTAGAGATAAATATAAAACGGAATAGAAGATAATTTGATGTCTGTAAAATGTATCAACTGCCCAAAGGATATTTATAAAATAGACAGGCAAAGACAATTTTGGGGTTTTATTCCTGACTTTCTGGGCTTTTAGCCATTTGCTTCTTTCTGCTTTCCCTGCATCTTGCTGTGAAGTTATATGTGCCTCAAAGTCGGAAAGGACTGGAAGATGCACTTAAAAGAGCTGTGTCTGCTGGTTTTCAACCTGAAGCTAAAATATCAATTCTTTATTCCTCAGCAAGTGAAATGCCGGTAATGATATAGTTGTTTTCTCAAATCTAAAAGAAAGAAAAATAGCAAAGCCTACTGTTGTAAGTTTTGGTGTCAATAAACCTCCATCCAATTAAAGAGGAGACCTCACTGCTTCAGGGGTCAGCATTTAAAACTGTCAGGTAAATTCACATATGAAAGGCAACAGTCAGGTCAGAGTTGGCCACTGTGGGGAGGATCACTGATGACAATAGAACAAGAATAGTTCTTTTTTTATTCTCAATTCAACCTGACTTACATCAATAAATTCAGTTGTACTGTTAAGACTTAGTGTCCCATTGCTTCAGAATTAACTAAACATTGTGCTTCATGAAATATCTCTCTATAATATTATATTTAGAAATCTACTTATGCCCTAGGCTCAGCCACTGATCCAGGATAGACTTCCAAAATGGATTATATCATCTGTATGTCAAGGGATCAGGAACAATAAAATCCAGTTTTGTTGTCATTTACTTTATTTTTCTCTGAAACTGAAAGAGAGATACAAAACATAAAAAACCGTAGACAAAACAAGTGAAAATACCCTCCGTAAGCAAATACATATCAAAATAAAACACACAAGATGAGTTAAATATAGAGGTAGATGACTTGAATCCCTGATAACTGGACAGCCACTCCATCCCCTGTTGGAAGCTGTTCCGTGTCTGACCCTCACATCAGAATAAAGAATCACCAACTCCTTTAACTTTATCTAGGCATTTTCCAATTTGTAATTTAGCTCTTCTTCTGTGTTTAGTGGATGATCTGCACTGGCAAGATGATCAAGTGGGTGATCTTACTTGGCAAGTAAGGTCTTGCTATTTTGCTACTTTTTATATTCTTTTATCAAGAATCATTTATCAGATGTTTTTGAAAATGCAATGTAATTGAGTAATTAAGGATTTTCAGCCTCTTCAAAAAAAAAAAAAAAATAGGCAGCTTTTGCTGCATTGCATTTTCAAGTTCTATAGTTTGCAAACATGAAGGAGACCTTTACATTTGGAATTGAAAATTAATGCTGTTGAATGAACTGGGTGACATAGCATCTCAAGGAAGGGAGATTTGTAATAATGGTTAATACTCCAAAGGAAAAAGCCATAATGAAATCCAATGTTTGAAAAATGAAGCTGCAGGGATTCAGATTAATATTGAAACATAAAAGTTTAATCAAAGACAATTAATTGCACAAACTAGCCCTAAACCATTAGTTGTAGTTTTAAATCAAAACCGAACATCTTTCAAAAGTCTATGATGTAGATACAATATTGCAATTATGTGCCTGAGATAGATACTCATCAATTTTTCTTGTCTTGAGAAATCTAAGAAACAACCACTAGTTGTTACAGTGTTTTACAATTTAAGTAATTAAAACTGTCATTGTTATTTTGATTGATGTGGATTTAAAAATTCCATTAATGAAGTAGCATTGTTACACATTCAGGTGCTCAGTTACAAAATGTCAAAACCCAGTGTGCCAACATAGAGATTTATAAATTGGGAAAATCCAGCTATATTTTTGTGTCAGCAGTCAATGACATCCCTGAGGCTAACCAACAAAGTGCAGTGTTATATAGCTTTTCCTAAAGAGGGCAATAGGGATTTATTAAAAATGTCTTGACTGACTTATGTGTGTGTATATATATATATGAAGAATGGAATATAACTTTGTAAATTTAATTTTAGACATATCAATATTTTCTTTGTTGAAATTTCAAAAATATTCATGGGAAGTTTCAGCTTATATCATTAAGGTGGACTTAGAAGCAGGTGAAAATGCTTTTTAACAGAGGAAAATCTTGATCAGTCTTATTTTTAGATAAACTTATCTGCAAGGTTTTGCTATTTAACATCTACAGAAATTTGTCTTAATTCATACTGAAACAAGACTGTGTATTTTAGCTCACCATGTTTGCTCATTTTGAAAGGGATTGGTCCTACCCACCATCCTCTGTCAAACATTCTAGTCCAAGCAAGTCATGCATCCTCAGCAGGCAGTGATAAGATGTAAATGTCTTCAGTGATTGATTTGTCCTGTCGAGGTCTAGAGATCAGGATGGCAAATACACAGCTTCTAGAAGAGCTTCTCCCTTGCTGACCATAAAAACAGCCTAAACTGAACTTTCAGCTTTTAAATTGCAAAAGTGATATGTGAAATTCCAACAGGTTATGATCTTTCTTAACAAGCAATTCATAAGGAATATTTGGCAGATCACAACCCAGTCCTCCAACATATTTTTATGTGAATAATTCTAAATCATGCAAATGTTTAAGTACATGAGTGTTTGCAGTGGAGCTTTTCCTTCCGTAGTGGAACGACCGTGGTGGGTGGCAGAGGCAGGACTGTACCACCAACCAGTCCTCCTGTGTCCTCTCAGAACCAACAGCAAGTCCTCTGCCAGAGATCAGTGTTTTCTTATATAAACAACTTTAGATTTTATGTGCATACTTCTCTATGAACGAAAATGGTGATACGGCACTGAGCCTATTTTACAGTAAGTTCAGCAATAATGACCAGCATCAGATTCATGGTGGATTGTTGGTTTGCTGGTAGCATATTGAGCCAGATGCCCTTCTAAAGTCAAAGTAATTAATCTACAGTGTTTTCAATCTATCTGTGTTGCTCTGAATTATCATGCAATTTTGCTGATAAAATAAATATTTCTGTTCTCTAAGTATGTTGGAAAAATCATTAATGCAGTCCTTCATTATTGTACTAGCAGCTGCATATACAAATGTGCATTTGTGGAAGTTGTTCTCCAAACTTTTTATAGCACTAAATAGAAACTAATTGTCATCTAAATTCCCCATTGACAGCCACTTTATAATGCCTATTCACCTATTAGTATCCACAATTATGCATGAATAGAGTAACAGGTGGAACACTGCAAATGTTAATTTAGGAAATATTTAAAATGCTTTGTGAATGGAAAATACTGCTATGATTGAAGCCATTCACTGATTAGATGAAGAAAAAGGTGAGAGGCATGTCAACCTTGGTACCTCAAAAGTGTTATTTCCCTTACTGAAGGTGAGTCCAAAATATCCATAAAATCCTGTCCTCACTGAAAGGAGGACATATCCTAAAGGGAAAAGGAATTAACTTTGTTTGTATCAAATATCTGTCACCAAATGAACTAAAAATTATAATTCAAATCAATCGGCAAAGTGCAAAAAAATAAAGGAGTAAGGTGCAATTTTTTCAATAAGTTTTGATCAGGAATAACCACATTGAAATTTAGCCAACTGCAAATTTGAGACTTCATTTAGTCATTTATTATTTCTCTCTAATCAATGTATGGAAATTGGCATTTGCAAAGAACAAACACCTACCCTTATAGGAGCTTAGAGAAACTTCTGTCCCTGTGTCGACTTAGAATTCTGAGTTTAACAAAGTGAATACCTGACTTTGAGATGGCTGCTTCCTTTCCATAGCCCATGGGTTATTTCTGCTGATGAGACAGGATCTTTCAACCACGTCTCATACACAGTCTGAACTTCTCAGCACTACCATAACTTCCAGAGTTTACGGTGCCTTACGCGATGTGGCGAACTGCTCAGGGCCACTGCTCTGCAGCCGCGCTCAGCCCAGCCTGACGTGCAGAGAAGGTGTTTGCCATGGGTAATCTGCTGGGAATTTGGCAATGGCAGGCAGTCTCAGGGCTTGCAACACCACACTAAACAACAGAGTAAGACAATTACATCTCCTTCCCTCCAAACTGGTTTTTCTCCATGTTAAATGTCAGATAAGCTTGAGATGTCTTAGGAAAGAATGGGAATAACTGGAGGTTTGCTTTGATTTCTTGGTCAGCATCCAATACAGTATCTACTGATATTCTTAGAAGCTCTGAAAATGAGGTGTGATTACTTTTCCTTTCCTCTGCTAGCATATTTTTGGTAGCTACTAAATTAACCTTTTTTTTTTTTTCTTAAATCTTACGTTTGAAGCTTAATTTTACTCTGTCAGTGTATTTTTCTGTCATAAATCGCAAAAGTCTGAAAATCCACTCACCTCAGACTGTTGTCCAGAAGGTGATAAATCTCAAAGTATGTGCTGTCCTAAAACATCAGCTGAAAATAAAAACTATCATCCATGATCATTCCTGGGCCCTGGTCAAAAGTGACTGCTTCACTTTTTTGATGTTCCCCCAGGAAACATCAAAGAATATGTTATTCCTTTTTCATTCATGTTAAGCTAGTGGGGAGCATTTATATTTCAAATATATCTGCAGTTGCTGTCGGTATATACAATATGCCTGGTCCTGAATGGAATTTTTCCTGAAGATAATTGTTGTCATTTATTTTCTAAAAAAAATTATTTCCCCTGTGTGAAGTGAGGGGAGAGAATGCATGAGTGATCACACAGAGGGAGATATTGAGATGTGAAGTAGCAAGTATGTATTTGGCAAAAAAATAATTTGAAATTAAAAAATATTTACTTTTTCCTGTGTTGTGAGTGAGGGACTTACAGAAACAGATTCAGAGATGGAAAAATAAGGAAGTGAGTAATTTATATTTATTTAGAGGGGATGATGAAAGGGATGATGTGCATTACTTTGATGAACTGGCAGTCGCCTTAGCAGATCTGTTGAGTCATCTGTGTGGTACCGTGTTGAGTCACAGTGTGTTGTTAGGTGGCTCTGCAATCACAGAAAGAGCAGAAGTAGATTATGTAACAAAAGTAACTAAATCTCCATTAGAATTCTGCCTGAGAAAGTAAATTCAGCTTGTGTGCTCACTGTTTGGAAGAGTCTGTAGTGACTGACAGCCTTGGCATGTAATGCAGTATTTAGGGTGCCTCAGAGCTCCCCTGTTGGGGATAACAGCATTGTAGGGAGCTCAGCTGCTCTGTGTCACACAGCCTGAAGTGTGGGCTGGCTGGAGCAGCCAAAGCTGCCTTCCTGGAAATCCCCTCCTCTCCACACAGCACAGCAGAGCCACAAGCAGCAGCGATGTTCATGTAATGGTGAGTGAGCAAAATATAGCAGCAGGACAAGTTATGGTATGTGTTGTAACCCAGTTTAATGCACTACTACATCGTCGACTGGAAAAAGCAAGCACGGGTTTTTCTTTTGTTTATTATTAAATGTGGATTATGGGTTAACTGAGATGATGGCATGAAGGTCACTGGCTGAATTTGGACTAATTTTCAGTGGGAGTGGAAGGATAGAGGAAAACAAACTATATGAAAACCATAGGGATACCTGCGGCTTTTTATCCCAGGAAATCAATGATTCCTGCTGAATTAAAATGTTTTCATTATTCCCCTTCGAGCAAAGATTTTGTAGAAGATTAAGTAGATGAGTAGGAGTTGCCTCAACTTCTTTGAGGGTAAATTTGAATTCTGACAGTATAGTCAAGATAATTTACCTGGTCTGAGGACAAGACTTCCTGTCAATACTAAATTCAAAACCCTTTGTCTGGATAAAGTAATAAATTATTTCAGTGGAGGCAGCACCTGATTCTTTAATGAAACAGGCCAACAGTATCAGGCTTTTCTGTTCTTTGGTTTCAAAATAACTTTGTACAGGCTCTCAGAATAAAATCTTTAAAATCTTAACCATGATTCGATGAGATCACAAATCAAAAAAAGTTTTGACTGAGTTAGAGTTTAAGCTTTAGCACTCATGTTTCTTCCCTGTATTATATTACATTCCTTCTTTTTTAGGTTTGGATTCACTGTTACTTGACTGCTGAAAAAATTACCCTAAAAGTTTTGCACATTGAGAAGAAAAGATAATTACCTTTTTCTGGCTTCTCTACTCACTGAGCTCAGTTGCTATGACAACCAAAATTTTACCACTTTCTTAACATCAATTCTTTTGATTTCTGCAGTTTAAATAAAAAACCCAAACATTTATATTGTGTGAAAAATTCTAAAATTTCAAATATTTAGAACAACATCGTTCACCTTCATTAATAGTCAACATGTACAAGAGTTTTCATAATGTCTTCTAAGAGTCAAAGAGGTCTTCTAAAAGTCAAAGAGGTCTTCCAAAGGCTACTGATAGCTCAGTGCAACAACTGTTTGTAGCTCACCACTGATCCTACAAGTTCACTTATAAAGGGTTAATACAGACATTACAGTTGAAATAAATAATTGCTGTAGTTCTGATGTCAGAAGATGGCATGCAGCACATCCCGGTTTGGCTAACAGGGAGCTTTTATTATTATTTTGTTGCACTTGGGAAATACAGGTAATGAGGCATTTTTGTGATGGGGTGATGTGATGCTCATTTTTTTAGATAACAGCTTTTCCTGGCTGGGAAACTTTCAATTTGCTTCTTCACACTACTGTAAAAGCAAGTTTCATTTCCTATTTGAAAAAACCTCCTTTTGGAAATGATAGACCATGTGACCTTTCATTGAAAGAGAGTAAAACATTTATGTGCCAAAGGCTAGAAAATAGAGAACTGTGTTGTTCATCACTGGAGATTTGAGTAAGATCTTGTAGATTTGTGAAGTCCAGATAAAGAAAAAAATTTAGAATGGGCATTATTCTACTCCCCTCTATTAGTCACACGGAGAGTAAACCAAAGGTTGATGATTCCATACCTGGATTCCATGAACATGGTCTGGATAAAATTAGGTACTTCAAAGTACAGCTTCATTGAAGTGCACAGAATCATAATTTAAGTTGGAAAAGACCTTTAAGGTCATCAAGTCCAAGCGATACCCCAGCAGCTCCAAGTCCTCCCCTACACCACGTCACTAAGCACCACATCTACACACCTTTTAAATACCTCCAGAGATGGTGAATCTATCATTTCCCTGGGCAGCCAGTTCCAGTGCTTGACGACCCTTTCCATGAAGAATTTTTTCCCTAATATCCAGTCTAACTCATGCTGCACAACTGGGAGCCATTTGCTTTCATCCTGTAATCAGGCTGACTCCCACCTCACTACAACCTCCTTTCAGGCACCCCTTGGACTAAACACCCCCAGCTCCCACAGCTGCTCCTTTCACACTTGAGCTCCCGGCCCTTCACCAGCTCCACTGCCCTTCTTTGGACATGCTCCATCCCCTCAATATGTTTCTTGTCATGAGGGGCCCAAAAAAAGCACGAGATTCAAGGTACAGCCTTACCAGTGCCAAGTACAGGGGCACTGGAAATCACTGGTCAGCCCTGGTCCTGCTGAACACACTATTCCTGACACGTGGAATGGTTGACACAAGGTATTTCTGCAAATCAACTCCCTGAGAACTTTTATACATAAAATGAATGGGAAACTAAGGAAGTTATGTGCCCACAGGGGTTCAAATTGCTCTGCTAGAGAAATATCCATGAGATATGTCTTTTAAAAAACAATTAAGTTTTATGTTTTGAAATGTGGTAGCCCAAAAATGGCGATGATTTGGCAGAACTGGAAACGTTGCTCCATCTCTTCCAGTTCTCGTTCTGGAAGAGATGGAACAATTTCAGGAGGAACTTCAGGCAAAGCAGCTCTTTGTGACTTTTTAACAGTATTGCAGTAAATTGGATTCAAGTCTAGAGCTACACTACATGAAGCAAGGGTGCACCTGAACACAAACACGATTGTCCATATTCCTTAATTTACACCCAGTTTCTGTCACAGTTTTGGCCTTTAAATGGTTTCCTCTATTGTGTTTTAATCACAGCAGTCACAGAGAACATAGGTGCTCCTTCTCTTCACTTATCTTTCCTATTATCTTCTTTCTGCCTCCTCTACATGGTTTATCAAGCTGAAGGCTGTGATATATAGTTAACAGCCTCACTGCTTTGCTGACAGTGAGATCAGACTCCCTGCAACCTTTCCAAATGCATTGCTTCTTCATTTGTATGCATCACAACCACCTCTTTCTCTGCAGACTAGATCAATCTCAGTATTAGGGAGATTATACTGCTGTCAGTAAGCCCTCAGCTTTTGCCTCACATTGCTCTAGCATGAGGCTACATATTGAAGACTAGATGAGCTTGTCATTTCATTTCACCCATTCAATATACCAAAAAGGAATTTTGCTTGAGGAAAAAGTGATTCCGATAGAACCTTATGTAGTTTGTAGGAAATAGTCCCTCTTCTTTGTGATCTAGTTAAAGACAAAGGACCTTCTTGAGGTGACCAAGAACACATTTAGTGTTTAGCCAAAAACAACCTGCAAATGTTATGAAGCCCTGTAGGCAACCTTTGGTAGAGCAATGGAAAAAAATGGGGAAATACAGCCAAGATTTCTGAGTTCTGATCTTCTCTCTGACTCAGTCTATGATGTGGCTGAACCTGTCACAAAGGAATTCTTTCTCTTTCCTTCTAAAACTTTGGAGAAACTTGAAAGCCTTTTATTGATTTTTGATGAAAACTTGCCAAATATTTTGATATCGGTGATGTTTTTAAAAATACAAATCTACATAAACTTACCAAATTTGTCTCCCCAGCAAAGCTGCATAAACGCTTACAGCTTTGAGATTTCTGGTGCCTATGATTTGGAATGGATGATACAAATAATAAATTTCAAAAGAAACTTCAAATTTGAAAAAGTACTTTCTCAAAATAAATCACACATTTACTTAAGAGCTGCATACTAGATAATAATGTAGGTCTGCTCTTAGTAATAGCTTAACGGTAGTTGGACTTTTTTTTTTTGGTTTTGTTTGTTTGTTTTGTTTTGTTTCTCTAATATAAGTCTTTCACTCCTGAGGGGAAAAAGTCTAAACATTAATAACCTCAGCTATGTATTTAGGGGGAAAAAAAACCCTAAAAAAATAGAGAAAGAGCAATGAGATTTGCCCAAGGTAATAAATGGACTGGATCATTTCCAAGGTGATTAAAAGAGAATTTAGGATGTAATCAGAAGGGAAAACAACACTTAATTCAGAGATATTTATTCTGTAAGGCAAGATTCTTCTATCTTTCACTGTCTCACAGCATTCCTAATGCCTTAATTTTCCCACTTGGCTTTATCATTGTGTTCTTTTCATTTGAAAAGTAGAAGTTAGAAAGAAAAAGTGACATGTCTGCAGCCTCTCAGAGGATTTTTGGCTGCATCTCCTGAAATCATGTGTAATCTTTGTTTATATGAGTGGCTCAATTGCTGCTTTTAATGTGTCCATTTGGATGTGTAAGAATTGCCGAAGTGGATTACAGTTACCAGAGCTAGCAGTAAATTTTGCATTCTTGGTTACTTTGGGTGACTGTGCATAAATGTGAAATAAATCCAGAAATCTGGGGCAAGTCAGGGTGGCCTGTGGACGGGGGAGCACAAATGTTCAGTTAAAATTGTGCTCAAGTCAGAGGGTGCCAACAGGGTGTTCAGGAAAGGTTGTGATGGACAGTCCCTGAGCTTGTGTAACTGACGGTGCTGGTAACTTGATTTCTTATACTGGTATTATTATTAAATGTCTTTACCTTTCTTACCAGAAGGGTTCCTAAGAAGACGGAGTGTATGCCTACTGTCAGATTTATGGTGAAGTATATTGCCTTTTGTTTGATTTTCTTTTGTGGGGTGGGATTGCTTTTTTTCCCCTTCTTCCTTTTGTGTTTTCTGTTTCACAGCTTCTGTTAGTCCTGTCTCACCCCAGAACCTCCTTCTCTAGAACAGTTATTCAGCCTTTTGGATATTCCTCCTACTTCTTGTTGATTTGTGTACGTGCAGCATTTTAGTAATGCTTGATAGTGAAATTCATTGCTAAAGACTAAAAGAGGCCATGGAAATATGTTGGCCAGATGTCTGACCTCCAGAGTACCTGTCATGTGAAGGGTTTTGGGTTTTATTTCTTTGTTTTGCTTCATTAGAAAGGTTTTAATTTGTGATGAAATAGCTGAAAGAAATGGGAAAAATTAATCTTATCTTGTTCAGCGGTATTTCTGGCAAATAGGAATGGGGGTAGGGCCCTGTTATAACAAGGAAATTACCGTTTCTGTCATTTTGTCCAGATCTGAGCATGAAATAAGCAGTGGAGCAGAGCAGCAAGACCACAGAGGTTCAGGCACAGCCCTGGAAGGCTGGTTTAGCACAGGAGGACAAAATGTGGGCTGTTTTTTTGCCACAGGCTGAAGTGGGCACAGCAGCAAAACCCAAGCCACGCATACAAGTACAAAGCAAGGAGCACATTTAAGTGAAGACTGGGTTGAGTTGCCAGAGGGGTGAACTCTCTTCCCAGGTACTTGGTCTTACCTGCAAGGCACATCACTTCTTTGTCCTTGCCTTTCTATTGACTGCATGTGATGAGTTTATTGTGAATTTTGTTTAAAAATATCTGCAGAATTATGTGATTTTTAATTTTGGGGAACTGCATATTTGTTATCATTTTTGAAATTATCATTAGTTTATACATGGAAATAACTTCATTTCTCCACAATTTTTTCCTAAGTGTTTGTGAAATATAAATAGATTAAATAATCCTGTGAGCTAATGAAAGAGGACAAATGATGCAAAACAAAAACTGTAGACATTAGGAAATACAGTTTGTCAGAAAATTTTTGAATAGTTTGGTATCTGTGCCAACTTGTACTTTTTTTCCTGTTTTTATAGATTAGAATTTGATCTAAGAACAGCTGACTGGACACTGGCTATTTATTTTTTAATTATACACACCTCTTGCCCTGAAAATAGAACTGCTCATTGAATAGCTTACACATGGCTTTTCTCCTTTTTACTTGCAAGATATTCACAAAAGCCTTTAACACATGTCATATTTCTGCCAAATCTGCAGCACTCTGCAAAAGCCTGGCTTCGCAATCAGGAATTGAAGATGAATTCTCAATTCCCATCCCTGAGCTGGAATGTCAGAAGTTCTAAACCAGGATTTTCTCTTTAGATTGATGATTACATGAGGCAAGAGGTAGCTGGGGAAATCTGACCAGTCATTGTCTGAATTCAGTTACTTCCATGTGGACTGAACTCTTTGGGTTAAAAGATTTTTTTTATTGTAGTTTTTTCTTTGTGTTGACATTACAACCCATGATAATAAAGTTACTTATAACAGATAGAAAAAGATGTCACAACAAAAGAAAAAAAAAAAAAATTAAAGAAATAATATCAAGTTAAGAAGACCTCTGAGTTAAATGTGTTGCATAGGTCTGACTTTCAAAAGAATGGGGGTGAGCATTGGTTGTTTTCCACAGTGCACAGCTGCAACAGTGACGTGAAATTAGAGAACAGTCTGTTGAACTCATACTCACATTGGTGACTTATTTGTATGAGTTCCCATCCAAATGAACAAGACACATCTGAAGTTACCTGTTACCAGTATTTAGTAATAGTACTTGAGATTTGACCTGAGCTTTGTTTTTCCTTCTTTCTACAAGCAATCAGCTCTTACCCAGATTTCAGTCATGATCCTTGGAAGGTAGTGATGCCAAATGCCTTCTCCTGTTCCCCTTTTAAACCATGGCTACTGGGTACGTGAGCATTTGTATAAGCTATTACACAAATACAACTAGGACATTTTCAATTTAAGTGTCTATAATACATTTGGCTTATATGAGTCATTTCAATAAACCATAAGAATTGATGGAGTTGCAGCTGTCAATAAAGCCATTAGCTTCAGGGAAATTACTCACTGAAGCAGGATGTGTTTTGGATTCCACAGAGGAAGGCAAGATACGAGCCGCTTGTTTTTCACTGAAACAGCCCTCCTGATACCATTCCCTAAGCTGCTCATATTAAGCTTGTGTTTTGGAGCACTTGAAAGCTGCAGGGCTACTTTGAGGAAAGCACATGCTGAGGTTCAATAAGTTATACTACAGTTAATAATGTAAAAAAGTTTTGCAATGTATACCAGAGATATGAAATCATACAAAACCTTTTTTTTTTTTTTTTCTACTGACAGACTGTGCTCTCATAACTATGCAATGATGTTCTTGTCTTTGGTCCAAACACAGTTTTTTTTTCTTATTTCTTTAACATAATTAAGTGCTAGTCAATATAAGAAAAATTCATAGATTTGAGTCTGCTGGTTTTGGAGAGGAGCACAAAATCTCTTGTTTTTTCTTGGAAATGAAAGAATATTTAGATCCAGAGGCCCATCCTATTCCCTTCTCAGCTTTGATTAATTTATTTACATATTAACTTACCCTGAGTGGGTCTCTAATGTCAGTAGCTGTTGCAAATATTAATCCTCTGTTGTACGCTACCCTGTGCTGATGGATCTGACTGCCACACACGACATTGTCGCCCAAATTCTTTTCCGTAAAAGTCTGGGCATAGGATGTGGCTCACCTTGGACCTGCCTCCACTGCTGAGCAGCACTAGCCATGCTCTGCAGGAGCCAGGCTGAGGGCACTGCTGTCACATTTTGAGTTTTATCAGATAGCATTTTGGAGATGGCTGTAAAGCTGCACAATCTCATTAAATTTCTTCCTGTGATACAATATGGGACAACAATGCTCCTTCCTTGCCACAGGGGGAAAAGGAAACTGGAACATTAATTAGAGCCCGGGAGTGTGTTTGCATCGTGGTAGATTCATAAGCAGCAAACTTTACCATGTCACTACATAAGATCATTACAGTGACAAACTCTCTATATCTATAAATACTAAAACAATATGTGTTGTAACACAGCTCCTCCTAGGCAGAATTAGTGATGGCTTAAGTTTTAGCTTTTATATTTTTGAGATTCTGTGCTGCTTTAGTGTGGAACTCTGAGCTTCCTATTAAGTGTTAGCAAGCTCTCTTCACAGGGTAGGTAGACAAAACAATCCTTTTCCAGCTTGTCCAAGGACAGCTGTGACAAGCTCCAGGTCCAAAAAGTATAAACGGTGAATTGAAGAGAAAAAAACAAGGAGGATGGAACTTCATAACCTAAAGCTATAATTGGACAAATTAACTCCAATATGCAAATGGACCAAAACTTATAAAAGTGTGAGACCTAATGACTAGTCATCCATTTTGTGACTGTTTTGGGTTCATCTTGGGTGTAGCCCTGGCTGGGCCCTTGTACTGCCCAAGGTGTATCCATTGAGGCCTTTTAATAAATACCTACTTTATTCTTTAACTCCATCTAGCCTCTGTTCTAGGTCAGCCTTCTCAAGGCATCAGTAGAGCAATTGTATGTTTGGGGATAGATACGTTATAATTTCCAGAAACTTCTAGTATTGTGAAGGGAAAAAGGAGTTCTGTAAAGATGAAAGAAAAAATTAATAAAACCACCCCAGCTTATTACTGTTGCTGCTATGGAAACAGAACAAAGAACAATAACTACTTGCCAATTTCTTCTGGCTCCTACAGTAAATAAGCCTAAAATACTGACATTTCAAGGACAAGAATTGCTGTCAATAACTAAATATTTTGCTATTCTGGGATTTACCAGCATATTACCTTGGTAGTGTTTAGCTTCTAAACCTTTGTGGAATTCATTTTTTTTTTCTGGAGTACAAGACATTATAAGTACGTGATGCATGTTGTTATGGAAAGGCAAATAATTTTTACATGGAAAAATCAATTAAAGGGTCAATCTAGTCCTGAAATTAAGAAAGTATTCACTACATTTTATTTATATTTATTAAGGACAATGCTTTTATAAAAAGAAGAAACACATTAAATTTTCAGGTATGCCTACCCCTGCACAGCACCTGGGAGCTTATAAGGAATGAAATGTCCTTGTTTAGATATTTATTGCCACTTGGTTTTAATATGCTCAGTGCAGCTGTATCTGTATAGAGGCTTCTGCTGAGACTCCCTTCTTCTGACTCACAGGTGGTTGTTCTCCATACGGAAGAAGCAGACAAAGCAATTCTGCCCAATAATAATGTAAGGTTTACAATGTATTTTAATAGTCTGCAGTTTGGACTTCATCTGGAAATGAAGGTGCAGTTATTTTAGGGCACAGAATAAGACTTTCAGTATGCTTTCACCATGTTTTCCCACTTCAAAAACAGTAACTGAATCCTAAGTTTACTGGAATGAAATGGCAGCATTCATCACTTGGCTTGGCAAAAATTTTTACTTGTTAAAATTTAGAATAGCATAGGCAAAATTAACCACAGGAAAGTTTGTATCTGTGGGGGAAAAGGTATCTAGAGTCTTCTGGCAAGTAAAAAGTGAGAGAATTCACTTCTGTTCTCCTTTGCCTAGATTTACAGTGGGTGTTCTTATTGAAAAATATCTCTTCAGTGAGAGATGGACATTCTTTTATTCAAGTTCGTCAAAATATTCTCCATCTTCATCTTTCTCAGTCTGTGTTTAAGGTGTATGCTATTCTTCCAAGTAATTCTGCCAGATGTTAATTTGAGTATCCTCCTATGTGCAACAAAAAGAGATATAATTGAAATATCTTTCAACTATAATTTATCCTACAACATCTCAGTGACAGGAATATTCTTGATGTGGAATGGAGAGAAAAAGGAAAGTGATGGTACAGAATGTGTGCTGAAGATCTTTCAGACCTCAATGACCAGATGGGATCCATCCCAGGGTGATGAGGGAGCTGGAAGATGAGCTTGTGAAGCCGCTCTCCATCATTTACCAACAGTCCTGGCTCACTGTGGAGGTTCCAGATGACTGGAAGCTGGCCAATGTGACACCCATTCACAAAAAGGGTGGGAAGGAAGATCCGAGTTTAGGATTATAGGCCATTTAGCCTGACCTCAGTACCTGGTAAGATAATGGAGCAGTTTATACTGAGTGTCATCACACAGCACTTAAAGGGTGGCCAGGGTATCAGACCCAGCCAGGATGGGTTTAGGAGGGGTAGGTTGTGTTTGACCAACCTGGTCTCCTTTTATGACCAGGTGACCCACCTGGTGGATGCAGGAAAGGCTGTGGATGTTGTCTGTTTGGACTTCAGCAAGGCCTTTGACACTGTCTCCCACAGCACACTCCTGGAACAGCTGCAGCCCATGGCTTGGACAGGAGCACTCTTTGGTGGATCAAGAACCGGCTTTGGTGGATTAAGAACCGGGCCCGGAGAGTGCTGGTGAACAGAGCTGCGTCCAGCCAGTGACCAGTGGTGCCCCTCAGGGGTCTGTGCTGGGGCCAGTTCTGTTCAATATTTTTATTGATGACATGGATGAGGGAATTGATTCCTTCATTAGTAAATTTGCAGATGACACTAAGCTGGGAGTGTGTGTCAATCTGTTGGAAGGTAGGAGGGCCCTGCAGAGAGACCTGGAATGGTTGGATGGATGGGCAGAGTCCAATAAGATGAAGTTTAATAAGTCCAAGAGCCGAGTCCTGCATTTTGGCCACAATAACCCCCTGCAGCGTTACAGGCTGGGGACGGTGCGGCTGGACAGTGCCCAGGCAGAAAGGGACCTGGGGGTACTGGTCGACAGCCAGCTGAACATGGGCCAGCAGTGTGCCCTGGCCCCTGGAAGGCCAAGGGCATCCTGGCCTGGATCAGGAATGGTGTGGCCAGCAGGAGCAGGGAGGTCATTCTTCCCCTGTACTCGGCACTGGTGAGGCCACACCTTGAGTGCTGTGTCCAGCTCTGGCCCCTCAGTTTGGGAAGGGCTGGTGAGGGGCTGGGAACAAAAACCCTGTGAGGAATGACTGAGGGAGCTGGGGTTGTTTAGCCTGGAGAAAAAGGAGACTCAGAGATGACCTTATCCCTCTATACAATTTCCTGAAGGGTGGTTGTAAGCAGGTGGGGTTGGTCTCTCTCCAGGCAGCAACTGACAGGACAAGAGGACACAGTCTCAAGCTGTGCCAAGGGAAATATAGGCTGGATATTAGGAAAAAGTTTTTTATTGAAAGAGTGATAAAGTACTGGAATGGTCTGCCCAGGGAGGTGGTGGATTCACTATCTCTGGATGTGTTTAAAAAAAGACTGGATGTGGCACTCAGTGCCACAGTTTAGTTGAGGTGTTAGGGCTGGGTTGGACTTGATGATCTTGAAAGTTTCTTCCAACCCAGTGATTCTGTGTGTGATTCTGTGTGTGACCCCTTAATTATGAACTCTAAGAAATTTTTACGCAATTATCCAATACCATTTCTTAAGGATCTTTTCAAGAAGAATGAATGTTAAAAAAAGTCGTCATGGAAATCACAGATGATAGGGAAGGCCACTTACCGTCAGCAACGTTCCCTAGAAAGAGTTGGTGATTTTCCTGTAGTATCATTTCTAAATGGTTTTGCAAGTGCACTTCAGTCATAATGGGTGTGATAATCTGGAGGAGATGCAATCGTTCAGAATACTAGCAGCTATAAAACCCTCAAAGTTAACACCTAAATTCCCAAGCATTTCCAATTCAATTAGGTTCTTTCCCACAGAAGAGTTTCATACATTCATTTCAGCCATTTACAGGAACCACTGGAATTTCTAGTATGTCCTTTGATGTAAAGCTTTCCTGAATATAATATAACATCACCAGTTGTTACTCTGTGCTTATATTGCATACTTCTTTTTAAGACAGACGACTTTAAAGCATTTTCCTGTCAAGAGTGCATAATTCTGGAAATCCCCTGCTGTTACAGCATATAGAATCAGAAGCTTCTGCCTTGAATTAGAAGGAGTTTCCAGTTGTATTTTTCTTCATTATTTCCCCGGTATAGCAGTGAATGCAAATGACATTTCTGCCTGGGGCTTTTCAGAGTGCAATCCACTTATGACACAAACCTGCCTCTCATTTGTCACTTTCTGTCCATACACAGTAGTCAGTCCTTCAAATGTGGAAATTTAAATTATCTATAAAATCTTAGAATTATAGCATTGCAGAACCACTATAGTAGATGGGGAAAACAATGAATTTAAACTACAGAATAATTACCTTATTGTTTAATATAACTGCAAAGTATCTGTCTATCACACATAAAGTTATATTTTAAACAAATTTGCTTGTATAGCTTGTCTTTGTCTTGTATTTCTTAGTAAATTCAATTCAATCATTTTGTCAGGATGAAAGTAATAGTGGATTTAATACACTGAATAAAGATTCTTTCTTGTCTCTGCTCCAATAAATAGAGCTACTTTCAAAATTTCTGATAATTTATTTGCAAGTTAAATAGAGAGAGAGTTAGGAAATATTTGCAACTCAGATCAGCTGAGTTTTGCCATACCCTGAGTGGAGGGGAATACATAAACTCTGCAATCCTAAATATAGGTCCATTAAATTTGTCTACAATTATATCAATACTAATCAGAATTCTGTCTACTATAAAACTTGTCCATAGCATGGTAGCAGCTCACTTCAACACTTACAATGTAACAGGTGGATTTTTGGCTGTATGAAGCTGAAGGGTAAAATGCTTGTTATTTATAGAGAAGACAAGATTACACACTATATTTTTAGATGTTTGCAGAATAAAGACATAAGGAATGTTCATCTGCAGGAAATTATTTCCCTTACACCAGACTTCCTTTAAAAACATGTCATAGCTTGAAGTCACAGCTTACACTCGTAAAGTCGTGTTATTGAAGGAATCATTAGTAGCAGACTTCATGGTCTGTAAAATGGGTTCAGAACTATGTCAACATATTACACAAGTTGGTGTCAGCAATTCTGAATGCATTTGAAATTTGATGTGTATCCTACACACACACACACACACACAAACAAGTAGGATTTGTACACTATAATATCATAAAATGGTAATTTCTTCTCCCCAAACCAGAAGTAATATGAAGTGAAGCAGTAATGACACTTTCAGTTAGAAATGTTCAACAGTTTAAATGTCACTCCCATTTGCTGGATGACCCCTCCTTCCCTCTGGAGCAGATATAGTGGAACCATGGAGGAAACACTTTAACAGAGGTCTTAAAAGGATTAATAAAAACTTACCAAGTAATTTTCTAATGAAAACCAGGGAGTTTTGCATAAATGTTTCTATTTCTATTCTTCTACAGAGAATGAGCAATAAAGATAATTCTAGGTTTTTCTGACAAAAAACATAGTTGGCCTTGCTGCTTCTGTCCTGGTAAACAGAGCAGGGAATGGACCTGAGTTCTGTCACTCTGTCGTGTGATTGTTCCAGCTCTTAAAGCAGTAGGATCCATGGCTCGGGTCTCACTCCAGCTCACTAATGCTTCCACATCCTTGCCTGGATGTGCTGCAAGGCCAGCACCTGCCAGGACCATGAGCAACAGAAAGTTTGGGTTTGAACCCTCTGTTTTGTGGAAATAAGGAAGACCAGCTGTGAGGATGCAGACTGCATCGTGATCACAAATATGCCTGATCTATTTCATTTGCACAGATGTTGCAAATGAGAAGAGAGGGAAAACCTACTCCTGGGAATGTTTTTGTAGAAGAATAATATTCACTAGGTGAAAATTATACTTCTGTGAGAAGACTTGCAAACATTTCATTAACAGCAATCAGGTTTTGTATAAGATTAAACTGAATATCACTAGATCAGCTTCTGCTTTTCATGCCACTTTTCATTCCCTCACTGCAGTCTGAAAGAAATGAGGAATATTTCAGCTACTTGCTAGTGGGATCAGAAAAAGACACTTGGTCTTCTGCTTGTGTTTGAAGCCAAAAAAGAAGAATGGTAGTATGAGTATGTGTGCTGCTAGAGGATTGATTTATCACATCAAATAGGTAAGAAAAAAGGGGAATCAAGAACAAAAGGCCATTGCTGTGTTTTAAGTAATTATCTCTTGTGTTTTGTTTTGCTTGCTTGGTTGGTTTTTATTGGATCTTCCTAGGTACTAATCTTTCAGCTCTACTTCTTTTTTTTTTTTTTTTTCTTGTTTTTCCTCCTACCTGTTGATTTTGCCTTTATCTTTTGGAGGGAAGTTGTGAAATTGTTGGTTTTTTATTGGCAAGCATGAAAGCTTGGTATTTTATCATCAGTATTCACTGCACCATTCAGATAAGAATTCACTCTGAATATAACCCTGTGTGAGGAGATTTACTGCAAATTACTGCTCTCTGTGCAAGGTTACAAATGCCAATAAGATACTGGAGGCTCAGAGATAGTGTTCAGCCAACACGTAAGGGTCAGCTAGATAAGTAAAAGGCAGATTGCTTTTCATCACACTGATAATGTCTATTTCATTTAGCATTTTGTCCCTGCTTAATTATGTACTTTATCTAAATCAAGTAGAGTCTGAGAAACTTTTTCATTAAGATTTTTGCATTTAAATAAAAAATAATTTAAATCATTTCTATGCAAAAGAGTGGAAAATTTTGAGTTTGTATTGAACATATCATGCTAATGCAAGCAGACACATGAAAAGATGTCTCTAAATTGTCTTTTCTTTCTCTCAGAGTGCAAGCAGTCACAGTGTCAGCACATTTCACTTGCAGATTCCTCACTCAGATCTTAGCATTTTCCAATAGTATTCATCTCCAAAAAGGATCAAAGTGGTGAATAACCATCCATTTCCTGTCTCTAAGCTCCTAGAGCTTGTAGCTGTATCAGATTTGCTTCCACTGACTCCCCTTTTCCTAAGTACAGCAGCCCCTGCACATGCCAAACATCAACACAAATAACCATGTGGAGAGTAAATATATTTGGATACTATAGCATTAAATCAGATATTTGCAGTTTTGTTAATGAGGTGGCTTCCCTGGGCTGTGGTGGAGATGGTGCAGTGGGGAGGAGAAGCCAGTGGGGCTAACGTGGGTGCAGGAGCTCTTTGCTCCACGCGGGACGTGGCGCGGTCCTGCTGGCAGCCTTGGCAGCAAGCACAGGCTCCTGCTCAGAGCCTTCCATGGGCTCTTCCCTGCTCCATGAGTCCCCAGATGGAGAGATGTTCCTCAGTCCTGGAGCGTGGCTGGGGGACTTTCTTCCCTAGAGCTATTTGGTTATCCCAATACCCCAATACCCCAACACACTTGAGTGTCCTTATCTTTAGTACTGGCTAAAGAAAACCTTGCTGATGATCAGATCTTTTCAGTTTTGATGTGCTGTTGGTTTCTGATTTGCTTCACTATTGCTGGTGCTCATGATATGCTTGTTCTGGACACTAGGAGTGGGACTTCTTGAAGATTTATAAGTTGTTTTGCCAATTTGGCTACTTCCTTGGTCACAGCAAAACTATCCTGCTGCCTGAGACAGGGGGATGATCATGTTTTCAATCTTAAATATTAGACCTCTGATTTATGAAGAATCTGACTGGGATTCAACACATGAATATATTTTATCCTGTTCTGGAAGGAGATCCAGAAATTCAGTCTGGATTATATTAACCTGTATTCTTTTAGTCTGCACTTGACCTTCAAATTCTAATGCCTTAAGTAGAGAAATTTGTAACCAAGGAAACATGAATTATTTCCCTTATTATTCAGTAAATTTGACACAAACTACAGAAAGCATCCATCCATTAGCACTCTAAAGCTAGAATGTTGTCCTTCTTCCTTTCCTATAATTTCTTTCTGTCTTTGATAAATGGCTTATAGCTTCAATGTCAGATATCATGGATATACAGACCATGGTAGAAGAAATAAAAAGAAAAAAGCAATTATGCTCCTTGACATATATGAAGAAAGATTTATGATTTCTCTTTCCTCTGTAGGTGAAATGATTCTTGCAGAACTATGGTACATTACCCGGCAGTTCCCTCTGAAAAGGGTTGTGATGGGAGGGGGTGGCAGTTGTGTCAAAGATCCCAGATTGTTATGATTATCTCTGGTTTTAATTAACAGTTTTGACACCTTTCAGACAGAGCTAATTCTGAGAAAGTGATGATAAGAATAGTGATAATGTTATGATTAATGCACATAATCAGGACTAGAAAGACCAAAGTTAAAACTGTAGGTTGGCTACAGAATTCTCTGCTCTGTTTAAAACAATGTTCAAGATTTCCTGAGCTCAGTTAGACCCCAGCCAGACTGAGTATTGGAGAAAATATGGACATGGCTTTTTAGTGAAAGAGAGAAGGTGATTAGAAATAATCAGTTAATGCCAAATGAACTCTTTGGCTTCTACTGCAGAACTAAATGACATCCTGCATGACTTTTGAAGATAATAGTGAATTTTCCATTCTTTGGCATTATATTTTCTGGATTTCTTCTTTCTCTGTCTGCAGCCATCTGAAGTGTACCAAATAAACAAACATGCACAAGCCAGAAGAGTTTCCCATGTTGCTATGTATTGATATACATATATGCTACCAGATTTGTTGCAGGCAGGAGTCATCCAACTAAAAACTTGCAAGGAAACCTTCCTGTGAAATTTATTAACAATTTGAGTTGAAAATCAAGGTGTCAAATTGTGAAGGTGAAAACAGCAATGAAATTGCTCAGAGCCTTTTACTGTAAGTACACGATTTATTATTGTGTGTCATAGTACCAAAACAATTGGTGACTGGGGAAAGAGAAGGGAACTTGACTTGGTGTGCATGGAAATTAAGATTAGTTCAAAGCCTTCCGGTGTAACTATATCAGATTGGCAAAATGATATGATTTATGGACTGTTAATTAAATCTCCCTTCTCTGTGTCATTATAAATATCTTTATCCAGATGACCAAGCCATAATTATCTGATGACTGTACATGGCATACTGATGAAGAACTAGACTCAAACAAGTCAAAACTTGGCAAATATGACAATAAAAGACAACCATGAGCAGAATACTTGTCAACTATTCACAAATAAAATTGAACATACAATCAATAAATAGTCCTTGCATTTACTGTAATCATGTAATGAAAATACTTTTATAAATACATTGAGTGCAACCTCAGCCAGTTTGCTAATGACACTGACACCAGGTCGACCACCTGTGCAAACCTCATGAAGTTGAATCAACAAGGCCAAGGGCAAGGTCCTGCACCTGGCTCAGGGCGATCCCAAGCACAAGTACAGCCTGGCTGGAGAATGGAGTGAGAGCAGCCCTGGGGGAAAGGACTCGGGAGTGTCTGTGGATGAAAACCTGGACATGTGGACTCTCATCCTAGAAAGCCCTTACTGGGCTGTATCAAAAGATTATATAGTTCAGATTAGATAAAGGGGAAAAAAAAAATCACTAAGAGAGAGGTTAGACGCTGAAATAAGCTGCCCAGGAAGATGGTGGAGTCACCATCTCTGGAAGTGTTCAAGAGCTGTCTGGATGTGACATTTGGGGATATGGTTTAGGGGTGATTATTTTGATGCTGGTTTGACAGTGGGACTACTTTGTCTTGAATATCTCTTCCAGCCTCGATGAGTCTGCAATGAGCACTGAGACCAGCAGGTCAAGGCTCTCATGAACCCTCAGCTGGAGTACTGTGTCCTGCTCTGGAGTTCTCAGCATAACAAGGACATGGATCTGTTGGAGCAAGTCCAGATGAGGTCACAAAGATGCTCAGAAGGCTTTAGCACATCTCCTCTGAAGACAGGCTGAGAGAGTTGGGGTTGTTCAGACTGTAGGAAAAAAGGCTTCTCAAAGACCTAATGGCACCTTTCAGTACCTAAAGGGGCTTCTAAAGAGCTGGAGAGGGACTTTTTAAAAGGACATATGGCAATAGGATAAGGGGAAATGGCTTCAAACTGAAAGAGGGCAGATTTACATCAGCTATAAGGAAGAAATACTTCATTATGGGGTTGATCAAACTTTGGCACAGGTTGCCCAGAGAAGTTTTGAATTCCTCATCCCTGACAGTGTTCAAGGCCAGGTTGGATGGGGCTTTGAGAAACCTGGCCTAGTGGAAGGTGTCCCTGCCCATGTCAGGGGAGGGAACTAGATGGTCTTTACTATCCCTTTAAAGCAAATCTATCCTACAGTTTTATGATTCTACATTCAAAGTATTTTATTGAGGTAGAATCACCTATGGCAGTTGCTCTAATAATCTGAATTCCGTGATTCTAACTGCCTGATAAAGTTACCAAAGGTACAGTTTTTTTATTTGAGAATAACTTTAAAACTAAAAAATAGCTGGTTATTGTTACTGTATTGTGATTGATCTAATGACAATTATATGGGAATTAGCTTTGCCCAGCAAATCAAAGCTGTATGTGTGGCATTCAAGTCTATATATTATAAGGTAAGCAATCTCTTTCATAAAATGAGTTGTGCAAGGATGCATTTCTCATCATTTGATCCATAAAAAGAAAATGCTTTCATTAAAAGCTTTGAGCTCTAGCAGCTCCAGATTAAAATTCAGTATTCTTAGAACAAAGTTGGGTTTTTCTCTATGTAGTCTCATCATCTGGTCCATAACTTCTAGTATACATAACATTATTGCACCCCATTACACGAAGCATTAAAGTGGAGCATTTTAACAGTTAACATGCAGAAAAATATTATAAAAAGTTAGATTTTTGTGCTTCTGTAAATGCTCGCTAAATCTTGATTTTCTTATTTGCTTGAGTAAATAAATTGTAATTGTTATGTGAGTTCAGACAGCTGACTCCTTTTTGCTGCAGTGTTCTGTATTTGCATAGCACCTCTCCTCTAAAAGGGTGACAGCATGTGACAGGTAAGTATTGTTTATATTTCTGTCTTTCCTTTACCCTTCAGCCACATCATCTTGGCCTCTATTTCTTGTTGTCTACTATGTTACACCCTATTCAGCATTATGGAAGGCCTAATGCTGATGGCATTGCTATTGTACTATTTATCAACAGAGAATAATAGTGACACGGGCAAGGATAATTCCTAAATGTCAGAAAAGGGGACAGGTGAAAGCATTCTGTAGTTCTGATATTACTGACATTACATTTCTTTGAAAAAATTAAGAAAACTCAAATTATTTTTCACAATATTCACTGGTTCCAGTGCTGTCACAATTTCTTTTGTAATAAAAGACAAGTAAGCACCTTAAAGTAATCAGATAATTCATTCTGGAAAAAGTACATGGGATAGAAGGGAGAGATTTTTGTCTATGGTACAAAACTTTTATCACATCTACACAACATTGCCATCTATCACACCAATTTCACTTGATTCTCTGTGCATTTAATTGGATTTATTTTTCCTGACTTCTGTCTCTTGCTGTGGTGGTTTGGATGCCCACCAAAGCCAAGTCACTGCCTTCCTCACCTGGGCAGGGGAGAGAAAATGTAACAAAAGGCTCATGGTTGAGATAAGGGCAGAGAGAGATCAGTCCCCAGTGACTGTCACGGGCAGAACAGACTGAGCCTGGGGAAATTAGTTTAACATATTACCAATGAAAAGCAGAGCAGGATAATAAGAAGTAAAACAAATCTTAAGACACCATTTCCCTTACCCCTCCTTCCCTCTCTGGCTTAACTTTATTCACAGTTCTTTATTCCTTCCCTCCCAGCGGTTCAGGGAGGTGTGGAGTGGGGGTTGTGGTCAGTTCATCATGTGTTGTTTCTCCTGTTGCTTCCTGCTCAGGGAGAGGAGTCCTTCCTCTGTTCCAGCATGGGGTGCCTCCCACAGGAGACAGGCTTCCAAGAACTTCTGCAGCACGAGGCCTTCCCACGGGCTGCAGTTCCTTGAGAGCAGGTCCCTAGGGATCCTCCCAAGGGATGCAGTCCCTCAGGAACAGGCTGTTCCAGCGTGGATCCCCCATGGGGTCACAAGTGCTGCCAGCAAACCTCCCCCAGTGTGGGCTCCTCTCTCCACAGGGCCACAGGTCCTGCCAGGAGCCTGTTCCAGGGTAGGCTTCCCACAGGGTCACAGCCTCCTTCAGGCACTCACCTGCTCTGGCATGGGTGTCCACCAAGGGCTGCAGGTGGATCTCTGCTCCCCCATGGATCTCCTTGGGCTGCAGGAGCACAGCTGCCTCACCATGGGCTGCACCAGGGGCTGCAGGAGAATCTCTGCCTGAAGCACCTCCTGCCCATCCTTCTGCACTGACCTTGGGATCTGCAGGCTTGTTGCTCTCATGTGTTCTCACCCCACTCTACTCTTCTGTGTCCACAATTACTTCTGCCCAATAATTTTATTTTTCCTTCTTAAGTATGTTATCCCACAGCTGTTACCACCATCACTGATTGGCCTGGCCTTGGCCAGCAGTGGGTCCATCTTGGAGCCAGCTGACCTTGGCTCTGCTGGATGTGAGGAAGCTTCTGGCAGCTTCTCAGAGAAGCCCTCCCTACTGGACCCTCTGCTATGAGAACACTGCCAGGAAAGTCCAAAACATTTGCTCTCTATCCAAACCAGAGAGACAACAGACAATTCCGTTGTCTGAACAGAAGCATTCCTGCCTATTTGAGTTAGCCTAGAGATACCTCCAGCTGCTGCTACAGAACGGCGTGAGACTTGCCAAGACATGTGTTGCATTTCTCAACACCACGCAGGTGCTTGGACTGAGAGGGACATCCCAAATCACGTGTTTAGGGGTCTGAATTGAGACCACACATATGCACATTTCCAGAATATAACTCATCTTTTTGTTTGAACCATGTAGCTCACGGTGACGAAGTGCATTAGGAGGAGGCACATACCCTTTCTCTCCATTTAGCAGAGAGAGTTCAGGGATTTCTTTCAGTTGGCTTCTGTGGCTATGCTTCCCACTAAATATGTGTTCTTCATAACTGACAAAAATGGAAAAATTTATTCAAACAGTAATATTTCATAATATCAACTTTAAAAATTGAACCCAAATTAGAAGCACCACCCAGTCTCCCCAAAAGTGTCAGCAGACGCTAAGGTTATGCTCCCATTGTGAAATTTAATCTTCTACTAGAAAAAAGCCATTGGAGATTAATTAGGAGCAGTGACCTATGGGAAAGTCTTTAAAAAGAGGACTGGAATACTTTTTATGTTGCTGTTGCTGTTGTCAGATATGTCAACACAGAAGATAATGGACTTTTGAGTAAGAAACCTCTACTGGATATTTTTGCAAATATGTTAATAAACCACATAAAATGATGTCTTCCATGAAACACTGAAGCTGGCACTGAAGCCCCAGCAAATAAGTAGTTCAAAAGTTAGAAAGTTAGACAGAGTTTAATTTCTTCCTCCAGTTTAGGCCTTTTTCTTTTTTTAATTTGCAATAATATCTTGGCCACTGGTATACAGTGTCCTTCTAACCTCTCTTGTCTGATCTGTTCAGGTTTGTACAAACATACGTTAACAGTTTTTGGAGCATGGATTAGAAAGCTGATGTTTGGCTTCTCAGGGGCCTGTCCTAACCCCCACCCTGCAGAGCTGATCAGGTGCCCCATCAGAGACTGTGGCTGCTTCCACAGAAGCTCCAGAGTCAGGCAAGTATCCAGTACAGGAACTGAAGGTAAATCCCATAATTATTCTTTTAGGTAGTATGAAAAAAGGCAAAAGATTTTTGAAAATTCATCGTTATGCTGAATCCAAAGCAATTACTCAAACAGGTAATAATCCATTGGTTATTAGTACAACATGGTTTTTTCAAGCATCTGGATGTGGGTGTTAAATCCCAAACAGCTGATAGTGATTCCCTGCTGTATTCCTGTATTTTTATTATTGTAATCCATGTATCTCTCAAATATTAGAAGCATTTTAACACAGTTACCAAGCAACTCCTCAAGATAGCTTTATTATATGCACATTTCTTGCATGCTTCATGAGGCTGCTCTGTGAACAGAATTGTCAAAGCACAGGAACAGAAGGCTAAGCTGGAGAAAGAGACCAGCTAAAGGAGACAGCAATTTTAGAGGACTAATTCTATGAAACTCACTCTATTTAATAAACATCAAAGACTCAAAGAGCATAGAGGCTGTTAACCTTCTACAGCTCCAGGCTTCACATTCTGACATGTGAGGCTGGCTGCAAGCTTCTTGCTGCAAACAGGATTTTAAAGACTTAAGTCTTTCTATCTTGGCCCTATAATTATACTTGTGTAGAGCATATTCTCAAACATTCAACCTTAAGTACAAACCTAATGACCCCAACATAAATGAGCAGCTTAATATGACAGTTTGTATGTGGTAGTAGTGCCCCTACAGTGCAGTGTCAGTATTCCTCATTTTATTTAGTCTAGTTTTTGCACCCTTTAGTTGCACCTCATCATATTTTTAGGCCTTTTCTCCAATATCAAGAGAGCTCAGACCTTATATCTTTTATAAAAGCCAGATATTTCCTGTAATCACGTGATTTCTCAAAGCTGCAGTGCTTAGAAGCAAGCAACTACATATTTATTTTATATATTGGTCAGCATACTTTGATTATGGTAAGATTCTAAGAAACTGTCATGCCATGGTGTTTTTAGTAAACTGCAATTTATATACACATTAATGCTTAAACTGTAACAAATATACAATTTAATTAGAGATATGAGGAGAAGATGGTAATAATGTTCCCTTCCGGAAAATTAGGTGTTTCTGAGAATGATGATACCAAAAGAGACCAGACCATAAAAAACCTGAATATATGAGACATGAAATGTTGTTCATTGAAAGGATTTTGAGTTTAAGGCTAAGTACTTTATAAGAAAATATTATTTTTTTTAGTCTGAAAAATACAAGCTGTTTTTCTTTTCTTCTGTACTCCAGAGAAAGTACTCCAAGTGTGCTATGGCATTATAGAATGAATTTTCTGTATTTTTTTTCTAGCTGTAACACCCACAAGAGGATCTGCAGGAGTTAGCACATCTCCTGCAGAGCTTGTGTTCAGGCAAAATTAAGAAATCTTTCTGGATAGCAGCTGACATGGAATATAGCTACTTGTCTTTTCCCTGTAACCTTGAGAACTCCAGCTTCCAGGAACACAGCTTACTGCTATGCTAACAGGTCTGTTACTGACAGGCAGTTGTCTTAGGCTTTGCTGCTTGCCTTGGAAGCAAAAGAAATACATTTACTGGTGATTATGCTTGGACTCATATTGAAGTTCAAGCAGAACAAGCACCAGTGTCTGATCTACAAGTTGGATAAATTGTTTCTGTATAAATGAGAGCTTTCATGTAGAAATGCAGTATGCTTTCACATAGGTAATCAAATGAGATAAAAACATGCTGAAAAGCTGTAGCATCCATATTTCCCATTAAAAGCATGCTCACCTTAGAGTTAAACAAAGTGAAAAGCTCTACAGGATAACTTGAAAAAAATAGTTGTATGTTATTAGCAGGGCAAATGTGATAGTTTTTCCAAAGTATACTTCTGGGTCAAATTGATTTCAGATTACTTGCAATGTGAATCCATACCAAAAGCTGTGACAATCCGTTCTTGGGCAAGTCTCATACCAGCACTGACACAGTGGTTGCCAAAAATTGCCACCAGGGAAAGGGAGCACTGAAGAAATGATGGGATGACTTTCTGTCCTACACCAAAACCATAGTGGGACCATAGCAACAGCTGAGCAAGGGACTACAGCATGTTTCATATGACATAAAGAACATGATAAATCAGGTAGACTCACACTGGGAGATTTTAATTTTTATGTGGTTTATCACAGCATGTTTTATGTTGAAGAAGAAGAAGATTTGCTTATGGGATGCCTTATTTGGTCCATTAGTAACTGGCCACACAATTTCAGACATTAACATCTGCTTCTCTTCCACCAAGCAGCTCTAAAGTTAAACCTGCCCTTGTGTGTCATAAAGCATTAATCCCTCAACCCTATCTGAAAGACTCACATTTTTTAGTAAATAGATCCACCAATTTTTGAAGATGGACTAGCAAAAGTCAACACTAGAATGGCACAAAGCATTATAATGGTCATAATGGTGATGCTATTTCAGGCATCTTCTCTGGAAATATACTCACCAGCCTTTCCCCACTCCCCTGAGGAATTATGAAGGATAATAAAGATCATTTAAACTTCATTTCTTCAGACTGCCCCATTTTAGCTGTAGGAGGAATGTGGCATTATCGATAGAATATGCTTCTACTAAACTGATTTTATTGTGTAATATCTGGAAAAAGAAACCAGCTTTGTATTTCCTTTTGCATAATACATTAACACCCTGTCACCTATAAATACTCAGACTCAACCTCCTGTCAGATTCCATTTGTATTTCTATTTATTATTTTCTTCCCCTCCTTTCAGCACACTCTTTGATACTCTTTGCTTTTTACTGGCTTCTTGGGAGCCTGTCTGCACAAGAAATTAATTTAGCAACTCCTTTTGAATATTCCTGTTTTTAAATCTTACTTTTAGGTTGATTTCATTTTTGAAGTAATCTAATAGGTGCTAAAATACTCTAATGAAGATTTCTATATACCAATACATTGGTATTCAGGAAAAAATACTGCAGATTACAATCATTCTCTACCTTAATCCAAAATAACATTTTATTTCTAGTCCTAAAATAAAGTCTATTGCTACTGAGACTCTCCCTGGTGAAGTGAGACTATGATTGATGTTGAAAATATAATTAAATGAGTAATATAATATAATTAAATTTGTAATTGTAACATAGTTCTACCATAGCAGTCTTTTTAAAATCTACTTTAATCATATTTGATATAATTCCTGGAAACGATGAATGATTCTGGGAATAGAGGACTTCTTATCTGATAGACTTCCTACTTTCTGCATGACCATTGCAATACAGAAGTGTCCAAAGATCTTCTACAGTGAATACTTTTAATTTGATTAATATGGTCTGTTTAACTGATTTTGTTTCTTCTATTTGTTGTACCTCTCACCACTTTGAGCCACTAATGTGGGGGTCCCCACATCATTCCATTGGCTGTGGATGGAATCGGGAGAGTTTGAATAAGGAAAATTTGTCTCAATTTCTCACTTCTTTTATCATGCAGGTTGCCTCATCTTCTCATACCTGCATGATACCTGCATCTTGCCGGGTATCTTCTCAGCTGTGGTGGATTGACCTCATTATTGGGATATTGAATCCACAACTGCCTCCTCTTTATTCTTGTCCTCCTCTTCCTTCTCCTTCTCCATGGTGTGTTTGAATGTCTGCACTGCAGAATAAGGAATGTCCCGGGAGGGACACTGAGCACTGAGACCCTTTTCCTGCACTCAGCACTGTTATTTTCCCTGCCTGTTTCTGGAAATCTCCAACAATATGTCTCCAAGACAAATCCTAGGGCAATCTTGGGGGGCAGTCTACCTGCTAGGAGGCAATATCATTAATCTATCCATTTCCCAAATGCAAGCATCCCTAACTCTCACTCATGGGAAGCAGCAGGCAGGTTGCCCCATACCTGCAGAAAAACTACAAAAATGTTGTTTCTGGGCCATAAAGTCATGCAATGGGGACACGTGGCTTAGTGCTGTGCTGCACGGTCACATGCAGTCTGTCACAGAGGGAGCTAGATCAGAACTGGGGGTACTTTTAAATAATGACTTTAATTTATTCATTATTCTTACTCCTTTGCCATCATCCCCCCAAAACAATGAAAAAAAATATTATTATCCAATTCTACCAGTGAAACACTTCTTAGAATTGGCCTTAAAGACACAGAAAATTACCTCAGTGCAATTATATTAATTGTTGATGCCAGTCCTGGAAATCTTAACATTTCTTTTTGTGTAAAAAGTACATATGTGCTTGTATACATATATTGCAACTGAGAAAAGCTACTGCTTAGCAAATAAAAGCATATTGTCAATGGTGAATTTGTCACAATCCCAATTTTCTACAGGCTCTTAAAATGGCACATTTTTCTAGCAGCTTTTTTATGCCACCAGTGCACTTGCTGAGAGTAGATAGATTCTGGGGGTTTACACAGGTTGAATTACCTCATGACATTGTATGATTGCTTTGGAACACAGCAATATATCTACTGCGTCCAGGGCTTGGGTCCTAGGCACTAGCAACATTATTTAAAGCAAGGAGCTGTCATAAAGATTCTGCACTCACTCTTTGCCCCAATACATTTCAAGAGGAGGATACAGCTGCTTCATGCTTCCAAAGATTTTAGCAAAAGAAATGACTTTTTTTGTTCCACACTTTTTATTCTGCTTCTGCTATTTACCTAGTTAGGATGCAGACCGAGACAAAGATTTCTTGCATTTAAAATGTAGTGAGATCTGAGCTCCCACTGAAGGGAGAGGGTTCAGGAGCTGCAGTTTTATTATCAGTAACTTTGAACATCTGCCCCTGATCTTTCCCTGGGCCTGGGATTGTAACAGTTATTTTCTGCATTGATGGAGGAGGAAAAGAAAAAGAGGAACAAATGTCAACACAGTGATGTGTTTAAAAGGTCAGAATTAAGCACGAATTAGATCTGCCACGGGACAGGACAGCAGTGCACTGAAAAGGGAATGACCATCCCTGGAAGTGTCCTGGCAGTTGTGCACCTCTGTGTTTGCCAGCAAGGGCACAGCTCCCTCCGCAGTGGCATCGGGGACAGTGAAAAGCCAGTCTGTCCTCTACAGACTCCACAGCTCTGCCCAGCTGCCAGGGGCTCTGCGCTGCCCCTTAGGCATGGAGGTGTCACAGCTCCAGCCTCTTGAAATCCTGCCAGGCGGTGTCCGCGCCGTTGTCAGATCCCACTGACAACAGACCTCAAGGCTCTTCTCTCTTGTGTGAAAACAAACAAATATCTGACATGTCCCTGATTTTACTTATAATATCTAATATGACTGGAAACACGTCACTTGTAAATATGGACAGTATTTGACTTAATTTTTATTTTAATCAATATCTCAAGGCGTATTCCCAAGGATTTTTGTTAATACTGACTTTAAGCAATCAACAGATGTGATTCTTCTGCCAAATGTTAATTAAGGTAGTATAGTGAACAATCTGTACTAGGAGTAGATCTCCAAAGGATATGCAGAAATTCTCCTTAAAAATCTGGTGCTTTTCCACAGCACATAACAATCCTTTCCACTCATGTTATGATGAAGCCCATAGGAATTTATAGGAATTTCGAAGCAGTCTGGACCCCAGAGGATGCCATTAAGGAGCTTGCAGAAGACCTGCCAACAACTAGTCAATGGTCCCCCTCACCCATCCACCACCTAAAACTAATTATGAACAAACATCAGTGAAATTATAATATTTGCTGCAGGATGATAAATCACAAAAGAAAACAAAACAAAACAAAACAAAACAAAACAAAACAAAACAAAATAACCCACAAAAACCCCCCAAACCAAGACAAACAAAAAAAGCTCTAAAACAAAAAAATTAAAAAAAAAAAAAACACAACCACCAAAAAACCCCCTGATAAAACCCACCAAAGTATCTCTTAGTCACAGGGAAATATAAACAACAGCAACAAGCTTTCCCTTCTTCTTCTTCTTCTTCTTCTTCTTCTTCTTCTTCTTCTTCTTCTTCTTCTCCTTCTTCGTCTTCATTTTTTTTTTCTTTAATATATTTCATTTTGTTTGTTCTGAGCACCATCTGCTGGATGTTGCCTGCACTCCCTCCCTGGAGTGAGAACAGGTTATTCACACAGGCAAGCTGAGTGAGGCAGATCCTGCTCCCACATACACAGACACCCCCTTGTATACAAATATCCTCCCAATCCTCATAAAACAGGCAACTGACATATGTTTTATCATTTATTTTTAAACACATGAGAGGCACTCAGTAGGTCATGGATTGCATCAGTGTTGGAAGTGCTAAAATAAATCAGTGGTCAGTGGTACAGCTGAGTGATCCTGTATCAGGCACTAATCTGCTCTTGCCTCCAGACAAGCACAGAGGGTGCCTGGAGAAAGACAGGCTCTAATCCTAATTATCAGACTCGTGTTTGCTTGGTGTTAAAAGATGTAAAAAGAGGGGTTTAACCTTCCGCTTTTGTTTTAGTCTTACTGCCCTGCCTTGTGACCACAATCTGATGAGTTTGCTCCCTAGAAAATCCCAACTGAATTTCTCCAAAATGCCTGGTTTCACTGATTCTCATACCTCCCCATTAGAGCTTATTAGACTTGTATAAGGAAAACACAATCTCATCTCATCTTGTAATCCTCAAGACACCTACTTTAGGAGCCTTTCAAACTATGTGCATGTAAGCTGTGACATTAAATTGTCCACACTGGTCTTTTTATTAGCTGCTGCTTAATTTTTTTACATTAATTTTGCAAATGTTAGGGGGTTTTGGCAGGTATTCATGCAAATCTTGGGGAAAAAATAGCAATATTGTACATTGTTATCTGTGCTGAGTCACTAACATACAATTATTATCTGTGTGGACCTGATACAGTTATGAAGAGAACTGTACCAAACACTTTTGAGCAGAAAAATATCCTTGACTGAGATATACCTTGAAGAGGGAATGATATAATAATAATAATTCTTCCAGAACTGTCTTTTATTTTTTGCCACAAACCCCCTGATTTCTCCCTGAAAACTGAGGCAAAGTGGAGATGTTGCTAAGGGCAAAGACAAAACTAATTAGTGCAGGGGGAAGGAGCAAAATAGAATATGTCTGGAATCACATTTGAGAGGGATTCTATCCATGTGCCCTAAAATGCAAGCCATTTACTCCATAAAGAACACATGTCAAACAGAAACCACTTCTGGACAATTTCCACTTGTTATTTTTCCTTTGGTAGCACAGGATATATAGGCCAAATTGAATATATTGTCTACAGTGTTTACAATAAACAAATTCCTTCTACTTTGGATTTTATTGTGACTATATGAAGAAAATGGGAGTCTAGATAATAGTATGTGTCTGCAAAGGGTAGATCAAGAACTATCATTGTGAATATTAAAATACCCTCATAATTTCCTTAGAGACTTTCTTTTCTGAAAAAGACTATGAAAACGTTGCTTTTTTTTTTTCCTTTCTTAATCCCAGTATGATTGCTCTAGCATTCCAAAAGATAATATTCAGGGATTTATAAGAAAATTAATAGATTGCTGGGGGTAAAAATAAAAAAGTGAGAAATCATTTTACGCCATCATCAAAAGATGAAATCAACAGCACTACTGTTGATAATTTACTCCAGATGGCACAGCACCCTTGCCACTGTGATCCAATTGAAGTAGAAACAAAAATATTTAAGATTTATGGAAAGATGGAGGAAGCTGATGTTCTTATTGCCTGAGAATGTTCTTGCAATGTCTGATAACATTAAAATACATTTACTGAGGAGGAGAGTTGTGCCATCAAAATCAAGGAGTTGTGCCATCATATAGGTTGAAAGGGATCTTTGGAAGTCATGTATCCAACTCCCCAGCCAAAGTAGAGCTGGTTGCAAAGCTGAATCCAACTTTTAAAACATAAGGTGGCCAGAGCTTAGTCAAGCCAAATTTTGTATCTAAGGATCAAGATCCCACAGTCGCTCTGGGCAGCCCATTCCAGCAATTTATCACCCTCATTACAGTAATTGGCTTTGTCTTACTTCTTAATTGGGATTTTAACTGTCTGCAGCTTGTGCCCATTTCCCCCAGCACTGGAGGCTGTGCATCTCTAAGAGGAATCTGGCTTCATCGTCCCCGTAAACACTCACTAAACTGTTGGAGAAAAAGCATTTTGTTTTCTCTTCTGTGGGCTGGACAAACCCATCTCCCTACAACTGTCTCCATGTCACATGTGCCAGTCCCCCAATCATCTTGATGGCCCTCTGCCATACTCAGCTCAATTGATCAGTGTCTTATTTGTTCTGAGAAGCACAAAATTGGACGTAGTACTTTCAAGGCACTCTTAGGACTGCTACACTGAATAGACAGCAGCAATCACATCCCTCTTCCTGTGCCTGTGGTCTTCCCAGTACAGTCCTTGATGTTCTTAGGCTTCATTGCAATACATACAAACCAGTTGCATATAAACCAAACACTGCTGGGTATTGTGTTGCTCTAATATAATTGTAATGTTGTTGTGTTGGACCATAACTGAATTTTCAGAGAAAATGTGTCATTAACTGCTGTTGTTATTTAATTAATAAACATAAAATGTAAGCAACGTTATCTATTTTAAAGATAATAACGAAGTTCTGAAAGCTGGAGAATCCCTCCTATGAGCTATACAGCAAAATACCATGTGGAAAGACACAGCAAATGCAACTGCAGTAGAAGCACACACTCCTTTGCACTGCTGCAGTCAGTTTTATCCAACATTAATGAAGCTTTGTAGAACTCCTACAGAGCAGATAATTATTACATTATGCAGAGGGGAGGAACTGAAGCATAAATAAGCAACTGAACTAATTTTGAAGTCCGCAGTTATGGCCTAAATGACCTCTTACTGAGTGGGAGTTTTAGGAATGATTTAATTAGAGGAGAACTGGGTCAAGGCTAAATGCTTTTGAAAATCTCAAGCTACCTTTTCTAACTCAAGGTCAAGCAGAGAACAGAAGTCAAAAGAAGGCTCCCCTGCTAATTCTTTAATTTATTTTTGCATATCATACTCATAAACATTGAATCAGATTCCACCTACCCAGGTTCTAACATTCCCATTGGGAGCAACACAGAGTAGAAAGGGGGGAAAATTGGTTAGTTCCACAGTTCTGGGGAATAAAAATAGTCAGCTGGAGAGTGGATGGATGTAATAGTATATAGGTTTTTTTTAAACCACTTTGTAATTCAGATATTTAATGTTTATGTACAATACGTTAGTATCCAGAACACTTTTCATACATTGCAAATAAACTATATCCCTTGAACATCATTTTTAGCAGGGCAACCTGTTAAGCTACCTTCTTGACAACATATTTTCACAGCATGATAAGACAGTTTGCTTACCTTCAAATCCTGAAATATCTTTTAGAAGATGTAAAGACTTTTTCTTTCTATTTAATGATATGATTTTTTTTTAAGTGAAATGAAAGATCTCAAAAATGTTCCTGGGTCAACAGGCAGATTTTCTTTTACTGTTTTATTAGACAACATTTCAAGAATAATCTTAAAGACCTTAAAATTAGGGGTGTTTATTGTATCACAAAAAAAGTTAACACTCTTGAAAATGTCACCTTTATAAAGTAGTAGAACAGAAAAACCAGGAAATTACCATACAAGTGATGAGTGCCACAAGATGGCACTACTTCATGCCGTAGGCTCGATTCTAAATGTCCTGAAACTACAAATAGATTAACAGAGATGATAAAATAAAACCAGCAAAAGATACACGTGTGGGCTTATAAATATAAAATTATATTAATAAATGGAAAAAATATTAAAAAGTTTGCTAAATATCAGATGCCATAGAAATAGTGTAGAACTCATTCAGCAATGACATATTTGCCTCAATGTTATCCAGAGGTGGAGAGGGCCTGGAAGTAAAGAACTCATTAAGATAGTCCAGTATTAAAGCTTTCATTAAGACTTCAGATACAGGAACTATTTGTCCCCATAGCATTCCTCAACCTTTTTCTTTCCTTTGAAAGATAAAATTCATCTGCACTGGTTTCTCTGGTCAGAAGAAGTGTTTTGCAGAAGAAAGGGGTTCTGTAGTAAGGGCAGTTACACCTCTGTGCAGGGTGTGTGTTAACGTTTTTGACAGGCCTAAGAAGAATTGCGCCCGAGCTTCCCAGAGCGGCAGCGTGACGCAAAGCGCCGCGCTTCGATCCCGGAGAACAGGAATGTGTTTCAGGCTGGGAGGAAGGTGGATCAAAAGAACTTCTAGGGCACACCCAGTACATTCGGTTTGGTATTGTTGGTTGAAACTTAAGACAGATGATGCTTATTCAGACCTAAAAGGCTGTGTCTCTTCTATTAGTGGGTTGCTCTATAAAGCTCAGGTAGCTTTATTACCCACATTCTTCATGAATGTCAAGATCAATTTTACCTGGAAGGTCTTGTCTTAGACCTTCTTTGCATTTCTCAGGGAACATTGTGCTCCCAAAGGCCTATGGAAGAGGGCATTCATTCCCACTGACTTCACTGGGAAAATGTAGGCCATGAAATCTTTGCCTGGTTAGCAGTCTTAACTTCTGTGTACAAGTCCTGCTGGGGAGCGTGTCACCCAATTAATGTACAGCCTGTCTTTATGTCAATACAGGGCAGGGCAACTTTCTCTCTTGTGGGAAAATGTCAGTTTGCAATATTTTTCAGGCATGTTTTAGAAAAACATGACTGGGACATTTCACTGAGTTTTGAGTTGCATTTCATCAGAAGTAGAGCTGTGTCTTCAAATAAAGCCAAAGATAAAAGGAAAATCTATGCTGAATTTAAATGGATGACTGAATTCTTTCCTTTTTGGATTATTAAATATTACCCATATTTTTTCTACCTCTGTATTTGGAACATGAAGGAAAAGAAAATATTTAGCTACAAAATGTGCATGTCTTTGTACAACAATATTACCTAAAGTATGAAACATCAAATTTGATAAGAATTGCTAGAAGCCTTTCAAAAAGTATTAATTTGCTATTCTAAAACATTTCCCAGCCCTTTCTTAATAGTAGAATCATTTAGGTTGGAAAAGACCTTAAGATTGAGTTCAACCATCAGTCCAGAACTGCCAAGTCCAGCACTAGACCATGTCCCTAAGCACCACATCTACATGCCTGCAGGGACAGTGACTCACTTCCCTCTCCCAACGTTTGATAACTCTTCTAATGAATAGATTTTTCCTAATATCCAATCTAAACCTACCCTGGTGCAACCTGAGGCCATTTCCTGTTCTGTTGCTTGTTACTTGGGAAAAGAGATTGACACCCACAGCCCACCATGGTGAAGTGCACTGGCATAGTCAGTCTTGAAAAGCTATGACTTCATTGATCAAAGGTCCATTCACCTCTGCTATTGGGAAAAAGATTTGCAGGCATTATTTTAGCAGCCTTCATGGAGAAGGAAAGCAGCAAAAAAAAAGGGGGAGTAGCATCAGGGATTTGGAATACTTTAATCTATTCAAGACAGGAAACGAATAATAAGTGTGAATCTTGGCAAAGGGTATCTCAGCTTAGATCTTTATGTGTTTGCTGGGAAGGGAGGAGAGACAGGAGGGAGGAAAAACAGACATAGTGTTTGGAAGATTGGCTCAGGACCCTGAAATATGTGTTTGTAGAGAGTTCCTATTCTGCAGATAGTCCAGCCTTGTCATGTCTCTAAGCAACAAGATCTATAAAATGCACTTGCAGTAACAGAGAGTAAATTGCCTCAAATGTGCATAAATTTTAAGCCAGACCTGAATCTTTATTTAGTGATTGCTTTCTTGTCACACTAAGTAGGGGAGTAAATATTGTCATGGCTTTAAGACCTTCATAAAGCTTATTATTTTTCAATATTCATATAATATCTAGAAAGTATTTATATTCAGAGTTCTGAGTAATGCTCAAAATTGTGGGCAATGCCCTTTACCTGAAAAATTCACCTCTTGATGTTTTTCAGAGGATAGTGCCTACAGAATGTAAAAATCTCTGGACTATGGAATATTCATTTGTGTTATATGTAAAATACACTTTTTTCCAGTATTTGTGATCTAAATGACACAAAACATTTACATAAGTAGTAATAAATGCATATTCTAAATCTAAAAATAGAGTTGAATTATGAAAAAAAAATTTCATGATTCCATTAGAAGTACACTTCTAAATTGCCACATGCAAATATGCTATCTCTATTCCATGTATATTTATATATTTACAAAATTATATTTGTATTTTCATAAAAAATGTCACAAATTAGAATGAAATCATTCTGGTAATTCACAACATTCATTCAAAACTGTACAAGAAATGAAATAATATTTTAAAATGGAAAACCACTGTTTTGAAGATTAGGAATAAAATATTTATTGGACTTGAAAATTGGACTTCTTTTCTTTTTTATACCTGCATTAAAGTAACTCATAACATTTCAATATGACAGAATAAGTCTGCTATAACTGACTGAATTTTACAGCACAGAAACAGCATTCTATAGCACAGAATAAAGAGAAGATAGTAACAGCTCAAACAACATATTAAAAGGTGTGAATTTGGCCATCATGCTGAAGTTGGTGCTATTGAAGACAAGGGAGTTTTATTTATTCATTAAATATGCCAAGATAGGTGTATAGCAACAACACTCTGACTGGGAACATTGGAGGTCAGTGTGTAGTCAGCACAATTTGCTATACAACTCTGTATAGAACAGTACAAATTAGCTCGGATGGACAGGAAGCTGGAGAGGGTTCAGTGTCTGTACCTCAATTGATAAAGTCTCTTCCATAGATAACATCCTCTGGACTGGATAATCCTGTCGAATAATAATAAACACCAAGCACACAAACAGACTCCTACAGGTAGATACAGAAGCATAGGGGCCTCCATCTCGAGCTGAATTCCACCCTAGGTGTATTTCTAGAAGACCACTAGAGAGCTGATGGGATTGTCCACACCTTGACTTCTAGGATCGTTAGACACGTTAGTGTTGACGTGGTCCCTACATGCCACTGCAGAATGGCCTGGATCTCCTTTGTATCTGACACATCTCTTCAAGTCTTCCAAATACACAAGGCATTCAAAAAAGCAGTGGATATTTATGTGTGAGCAAGTGAACAGAGGATATTTTGAGTTTCAGTACCCCTTTACAGCACAAAAATGGCTCAGCAAGCACCCAGGATCTATAATTTTGGCACCGAGTAGCTTTAGTATCCTTTTTTTCCCCCTTTCTTTTGTGGAATGTCTTACATAGTCTGGTCTCTGCTTTCAGATAAATGGCATTCATCTGTCCTAAATTACACATTTTTATGTGATCTGATCTCGTGGAATAATTTTCTAGTCAAGGAGGCTATGACACATTTTTAGACTGCAATTAAACGCGTCCTAAAGTACGTGGTTAAAATAGGTCAGATGAATCACATGCCCATTTCTCCTGATTGTTTATACAGTATGGCTAACTCAGGTGTACACATCTAAAGTCAGGTCAGATGAATCATGCATTGTGGTATCCCTCAAGGACAGATTTGGAGGGAGGAGCTGCATTCCTTCCAAAGTGACTTGTTGCCACAGTGTTGTCAGAAGTCAGAAAGATTAATTCTACTGGCATATTTGTATGAAGCATGATTGTCATTTTGCATGTTGTTTGTAAGTCTCAACAAGTGAAAAGTTTCACTGTGGGAAAATAGGTATATCATCATCAATATTCAACTGAGCATTTTAAAATTATTTGGTTTAAAAAGAAGAAGATAATCATGCTTTCACAGCATTAGTCTCAAACATATGGCACAAAATTTGTTGGCTTTATGTCTTTCTGCCATTCTGAACACAGAACAGCAAGCATTTTATACAGCACAAGGGGGACCAGCTAGACAATGACTTACTATGCATAAAACTGAGCAGTGCAAGGTCCATGCCTCACATAAATTAATCATTAAAAAAGGCTTGAATTTACACAGCTGGTTTATACCAGAATAATTATTATTACCATGTGATTATTCTGTTCTGGTGCTAGGAGTCCTAGACCTAAATTTACTCTGTCCTCTAAACAAAGACTGAGAATTGAATGAGGCCTTGCTGGGATGAATATTTTAGCAAACGCTTTGTTCAGCATAGAATAATCCTTTTCACTTTTGATCCAATTAATCAAATCTTCCTTTATGCAAATATAATTCCTAGTGAAACTGGATTGTACACAGATCAGTGAAATTATGGAAGTTAGAAATAACTGGTAGCATCTAAAAGTTCAACAAACAGGAGCAGAAGAAAGCGTAGAAAGCAGGGATGAAGGGGATGAGGGAGCTTCACTGTCAAACTGGCCTTGGTATTAAGAAAATGCCACATGTTTACTGCTAGGCAATAAATTATTGCATATGGCCATGACATATACATATGCAAGTTGCTAAAGCTCAAGGGGCTGAACAACTATGAAATGACAGGAAAGTTGAAAATACTTTCCTGATGGAATTGAGGACCAAGAAATCCTCAAAGAAGGAAAAGACATTCAGATTTGTGCCAGTTCTTGTGCAGCATGGAGATTTAATACTGAAGGAGGTACACACATATCCTTAGCCAGAGGACTGTGAAGCATCTCTAAGTCAGTCAGACAAAGGATGAGAGAAACCTTTAGAATCTAAATATTACATAAATGTTGCTAGTATTTACATGAAAACTGTGTTTTCTAAGCCTTTATGGCAGTATTGTTTACCTGTGCTCATATGCCTTCTTAATAAGAAGACTGCTCACTTTAGCAACTCCCAGTTGGATGACCTGCTTCCACATCCCCAAAGCCTGGAACTTGCAAGAGCTGGACACCACAGTAATGGATTAAAGTTAGGTTATGTTTAACACCTTGCTATTTCACATGAATGGAAAACTGAGAGACCCAGGAAAAAAAGCTTCTTAGAGAGGAAAAGAAATAGCAAAAATAACCTGTGGTTTGCAGTAGTCAGGGAGATGTGATTCTTTATTAAAAGGGATGTTACATGCCTTAGGAATTCTTTTTGGCTCTACTTTTAAAGCACATTAATAAACATTGTAACATGGCATTTTTTGTTGCACCTCCATGCATTCTATGTTATCTGTAACTATTGTGTCTCTGGGAAAGTTATGAATATGGAATTTAATTTACTGTCTTGAATTTTGCATCCTAGCTTTTTTTCCCAAAAAAAAAAAAAGGGGGGGAACAAAGGGAAAAAAAGCTTTAACCATGTATTCAAATGAAAGATAGTATCTATAAAAAAGATCATCTTGAAATAAGCCAGTAGACCTCCCAGGAATGTTCTATTACAAATATTGTCGCAGTTGGAATGAATACCTCCTGCAGCCTAAGCCTGCTACCATAACTGGTCTGACTCTGTTACAAGGCATCCCAACAGGAGAAAGAAAAGAAAAGGAAAAAAAGGTAGAGACATTTTAACGACGTGCAATGACTCTTAAGGGCTGTCCTCATTGACTATGACACAAACATCTAATGTTCCTAGTGTCGCTTTCTACAATCAGCACTTTAGTATGTGCAGTATTTTTTTTTTTTTTTTAAAGGAGATCATATTTCACTAGATCTTTTGTGAGGGGTTTTTAGAACTGGTTGCACAGAAGCTGCCAAGACCCATATTTGCCAGTTCTTTGAACAGTTAAGCCTTCTCTCAAGTGACCTCTCTGGTCACAGTTGGGCCACCAGCTCTACACTTTGTTCCTTTTCTTTTAGCATGCTTATAAACAAGAGTAACTGCAAGTGTGTATCTATAAAGAAGAAAAGCCATACAAGGTTTGATCAAGAACCAATCTGTGCCTTTACAACTGCCTAAAAACATTTGACTTGTTACAGACCTCACATCCCATTTGAATATCTGTACCGCCACATATGGATCTCTGAGGCAAAAAGTGGTGAAATGCTCCCGCAGGCACTTGCAGGTCTGACAGAAATACTGGCCTCTGATGAAGATTCAGAACAGACATGTACAAAAAAGAGCCACTGGATTTTTAAGTAACTTTTAAGAAAAATAATTACTCCTTTCTGACATAACCAGTGGGAAGACAGAAGTCAGGAGCTTTACTTTTCTCAGAAAACTTTTTGCTTGAGTCTAAAATACACTAAATTCCATTAAAATTCACATTTCTAACAGAAATATACAGTTAAATAATTATTGCAGGACTGCATTTTGCTGGCCTTGGCCATGACTGACCCTGTTCCCCCATCCTGCCTGGGTAGCGGTGCTGGTGGAGCGAGGGCACCCTCGGTGCTCCCCAAACCCACCCCTGCCCCACACCCCGCTGCTCCATGACACCTCATTTGAAACACAGACCCTCAGCCCTTCCCAAGGCACCTTCTGCAGAAAATGAATGGAATAAGCTCAATATGCCATGTCCTTTGCAAGGGACCCCCAAGAGCAGCTTTGATCCTGGGCAGGCAGAGCTGTGCTCCCACCCTCAGTGGGCACCAGGGAGGTGTTGACAGTTTGTGCTCATCACCAGGCTGAGGCAGAGAGCCTCTTCCAGATTCTAGAATGGGCTTGATATGTGAAAAGAGGGTGTAGATTCCTGCTCTAAAATTACAGTAATTTTAAGGAAGGGCTTAAACCAAGGCTGTAGGAAGCACAACTGATGAAATATTGAGGTATCTGTGAAATAAAGTGGGGATTTTGAGAACTGCTTCCCAGACTAAGATGTCTAATTTCAGCCTCAGCCACAAATCCCGCAACTTGCACTCATCACGACAAGCATCACCTGTATGTTTTGAGGTGATAGCTGCTACAGAAAAAAAACCAAAAAAGATTTCTATAATCACAGTACAATTTTGTGAAATACATTGTGAAACTTCTTCTTTTTCTTTCTTTCATAGCACATAGCACTGCTATAGCTATGTCAATTATCCTAGCCCTTTATTGATGTTCTCAGCAACTTATCCAGGCCATGATAGACATTATGACTTGCTGAGATGCACAGCACAGTACTAATGCTCCAGCTGTGAATGGGAAACCAGGGATGCAGTCACATTTTTCCTTACTGCATGCAGGTAGTAGTTAAAGCTACCAGAGATTTTCTTCATTGGCTTCTCCCATGGCTCCGTGACATTCCACTCCCAAACTTTATTAAAATACAATCTGTGCAGTATTTTTCTGTGCAATGTATAAAGTCCCCTTGAGAGCAGTTGTTTGTGAAGTGATGGGCTTTTGTTGTGCTTTAAAGTAGTTCTAACATTTCTGTATATACAGGAATACATGTCACTGTACACATGCAAGTACTTTGTTTGCAGTTTGGGTTTTATCAGCCTACGCTAACATAAACATACCCTTGACAGTTATGGGACTATGTAGACACAGTATCATAACATTTTAAGACTTCAAAGATGAATTCTCACTATTAGAGAGTTTTTGGGGTTCTATTATATGCAAAGAAAATGATTACAACCAGAAGGAAAGGGAATCAGAATGCTCAGGTTTATTTAAGAAAATCTAATTAATATTGCTGCTCATTTTCAGCTCTTAGTTTACAACTTCATGCTTCATGATTTTACATAAATTCTCCCCTTGGTATATTTGTGACTTTTCCAAACACTGCAGACTAAAAGTTCAGTGCCAGCTAACTTTGTCTTCTATCATTTTTTTCAATGACAAGAACGTGTGCACATGTGTTTCCTGCTCGAGGTGAGATTCATATTTACAGGATATGGAAAGTTAGCATGACAAAAGTAATGACTGTGTAGAAGGAAACTCACTTTCATTAGCAGGCATCCTATTTACTCTACTGTCACCTCCTATGATAGGCCACATACCATTTCAGACACAAAGTTCTTTTAGTGAAAACTTCCTGCACAGAAAATGGAAACTTTGGGGAAAAAAAAAAAAAAAACGAAGAAGCTGAGTTTACCCTGGGAAAAAATGTATCAGTGAGATCTTTCCTCAGATCTACCCACACAGCTTCTACTGAGCCCACTGATCACATATTAACTTGATCACAGAAGATTATGAAGAATTATTGGGTATAGTTAAAAAAAAAGCCCCCTTTTTTTTTTTTCTTTTTTTTTTTTTTTTTTTTTTTTTTTTTTTTTTTTTTTTTTTTTTTTTTTTTTCTTTTTAAACCTACTGCATTCTACTCACTGAGAGGACTGGCTGTCTTCAAAATACTCTTTCCAAAACCTTTTAATTATGAATGAAGCTTAATTTTTCTGGCAGTGGCTGAGGAAGGATTCCTGGACAGAGGAATAACATCCAGTGGGATTGGACAATGATCCTCAGCAGCTATCTATAGGATTACTGTGGGATAAAAAAGGACAGCAGTAAGCTGGCATTCATAAATCCCCATAAAATGGACCCAGAGACACAATCACTGTGGCCACATTCAGGCCAGTGGCTGCATTCATAATAATGGGGGACCTGCAGGGCTCACAGTTACTCTGCCTACAGATGAGCACCACAAGAACTGGAAATTTGAGGGAAATCATTTTCCATGCACTTAGCTCTCCTACAAGTCCTCTGCACTAAAAAACTGGGCTCCATGTGATTGCAACTCAGAGCACTGAAATGAATATAAAACCAGGGGAAATTCCCATGAATTGGTGCAAAGAATACTTTTGTTTAAATTTTTTTAGGGTTTCTAAAAAACAATAAGAAAATAACTATTAATTTGAGTGTTGCAAGAAATGGCAAGCTTTGCATCTTTGTTTTTAAAATGAAAGTTTTGGATGTTGATTTCACCCCAGAATCACCTTCAACCATTATTTTGCAAAGGCTATAACATTAAAATTTAAAAGGATGTCATTTACCCATAGGATAAATTATATCCTGTGAAGCAAGATTTGACAATAAGTCAGCTCATATGAATGACTGAAATTAGAATCATGGAATAATATTCTTCTCTGCTCCGTGATGCATGAATTTAATTTTGCACATTGGTATGGATCACTGAAAATGACCATTTCCAGGGTTATGGAAGAGCTTGCCACCTATTAAAAAACCATTGAGTGCACCTGAATTTAGGAACAAAAAGGCTGAGAATCCATATAAAGATGTGAAGTTCTAGCTTCTGAGGAAAAAAAAAATAGTGTGAATGGTTCACTGGTTACTAAAATAGATCGAGTGTTACAACAGCAAGAGCTTGTAGACTTTACTTGTGTAATAAAAATATGGGTGGTAGCAAATTATATTGCTGTGAAGAGCAGATGAGGAGAGACGCCTACTGAAACCTGATGCTGCCTTTGAACTTTAAAATTTTGACTTAATAAGCTTTGCAGTGGCGCTGCTTAGCACAGAGCTGTCACGAAGGGCAGATTTGTTTCACAGCAGAGTTGCTTTATTAAAAATCCTCAGCATTTCCATAAAGTCCTGATTCAGAAACAGAAGGAGGAGTTACACTGAACTTGACTGCTGACCTGACAGTGAGAATGGAGCTATTGTGCCCAGGACTGAATATGCATGTCTGTGCTCCTCGCTGAGCTTCACAGGGCAGTTCCCCTCCAAGGGTGAGGAACCCTTTAGAGATCTGAAAGCTGCTACTGCCAGATACTGAAACCCTGAAACAGACCCTAAACACTGTAGGTTTTATAGACATTAAGAGGTTAAAACACAGCTTTTAACCTTCTCCCTTTTTTCCCCCTGTTTGCTGTAGGGTAATCAATGGACTGCAAGCCATGTGCAGCAGCGCAGCCCATGGCGTCATCTTTGTGCTATTCAGCAAACTGCAAACTAGATGTGCTCAGTTAATAGTGAAGATTGTCAGGGAAGCAGAGCTGGAAATGCTTATTGGGTACTGCATGAATTGAACCTGCTTGTTTGAGTAAAATACTAATTACCTCACTGACTCCTCTACATGAAGCCTTCTCTGTGCTTTACTTGGTGGGAAGGAGTTAGTACAATTCAGCACAAAATGTGATACAAACTAATGCTTGGGAAGGAAAAAAGCTAATGGCACATTAAGTGTTGTCAATTGCATGGCTTTCTCTATTATTGCTGAGCTTTCAGGATAAAGAAAATACCATCTGTAATCATTGGCTGCACAAATAAAACACACAGAAAGGAAATTCATTCCCTCATCTTGAACCTCAGAAAAAGGCAGGGCTCTTTTCTGCTCTGCATGTGTTACTAGGAAGACTAGCATGCCACTTAATCACATTTTTTTCTCCAGATTTTAACTGAATTTCAAACTCTGTTATGCAGATAGATCTGCTTGTGATTTGATCTAGTAATGATGACAAGAAAAGTTTTTTACTTGACTTCTTCTGTGCCATCTTTGAGACATAGAGGCTGTCTTCTCTTGAAATTTTTTAAATCCTTTTCCAGTCTTCATCCTGATGGAAATTGTGGTGCAGTTATGCATTTTCTTCTTAAGGCTGCACTGAGACAGAGCTCTTGGTTCTAACAGATCCTTCTAAAAGTTATACCAGCTGCAGTAACCACTTATTTTAAGCAAAGAAAATACAGAAAATACACTGAAAGACTTAGAGAATATGCTTCACTCCATTTTTGTTTCATTTGTTTTATGCAAAATTAATAGTTTTATAATTCATTGCTCAGTTGCCCCTCTAACAACTGAATGAACAGAATTTTTGTCATAGGAGAAATAGTTTTCTATTATGCCACCTATTAATGAGCTAGAAAAGACTGTTTGCATAACCTGTTGTCTGAAAAATACTTTGTTTTGCAATGAAGTGACGAACTGAAAGCACTCCACAAGGTAGAACTGAGGATGTCTAACTAGGACCATTGCAAGAAGCAATGCCAATGCAATGAGACCTTGCCACCAGTGCTGAGAAGCTCCTCTCCCTAGAATGAAAGCTCAAGGCAACATCACCGTGGAAGATGGCTTTGTGGGCTTTGGGGTGAATGGATCTCCAAAGATAAAACAGGGAGGGGGATGAGAGTAGAAAAGATGACATTATGGGTAAGCAGAAGAAAATGAGATGGCATAAGATATTTATTTCTTAATCATAGCATTTGATGGGAAAAATGAGGCAAACATTTACTGTCTATTGCTTATCTCTACTAGGTGGGAACTAATAGCAGCTTTCTAAGGCCCTTGAGAAGGTTATCAAGAAGACCCATCCCTTCTGCATCCCTGGAAGTTTTCAAGGCCAGGTTGTATGGAGCCCTGAGCAACATGGCCTTGTGGAATTAGATGATTTTTAAGGTCCTTTCCAACCCAAACCACTCTGTGCTTGATTCTAGGAGAGGGACAGGCTCTCCTGAGTGGTGCATGGCAGGTGGAGGGGTTTCAACACATGTATGCTGAAAAAAGTTCAGACTGGTTGGAAGGCAGTGTCCTCAACACAAGGACAGTCACGAGCAGAACAGCTTTCACACAGAGGCTGTGCAGTTTACTTTCTTGAGGGTTTTCAAGATCCAACTGTATAAACACGAGAGCAACATGGTCTCAGTTGACCCTACTTGAAACAGGATGTTGGACTAGAAACTCTCTGAGGTCCCTTCCAACAGGAGTTATTTTATGATCCCATGAGCCTATGATTTTTCAATTTTTTGTGGACACAGGTCTTTTTAAACACATATAAATGAACCTTCCATTTATCCTTATAATTGACTCAGAATTAACTACTGTTCATTATAAACTTCTGTTTGACTGCTGACTATTGACTTTACGTAATTACTGCTGTATTTATCTTTCAGTTTAGTGATATTTTATTTCATTTACATGTAGACTCAATGCTTGTAAGAAGACATGTAAGGTTATTTAGAGAAAAATATGTTCAGCTCTTCTCGTTCAGATGCCAGAAAAGGCCAAAATACTTTACTAAGAATAAGGATATTTACTTCTTTTTAAGTAGTTTTAACATCATCTAGCCAAAGGATAATATGTGAGCTATAATGAATCTAATTCTAATAAGACGGAAAAAAGAATAATGCACTTTTGGGAAGTGAGGAAAGCATTATCTCAATGTTCCTAACACTTCTATTGGTGTGCTGTTTGTATGACACGCTAGACAATTGATAGTCTAGGCTTGGAATATCTGAATTGTAGAGGGCTTAAATTGTTTTCATGTTGGCACCATCTCAAATGGAATCTAACAGTACTAAGTAACACTTATATTTTCTTTGAATTTTTGCACTCCTTTTTAAAGAGGTAGCATTCCTGATTCTTCAGATTTTAGGTGAAAAAAGTAATTATAGGAATGTGAGGATATTTTTGTCAAATAACATGTAAGACAGTTTTAAACTTATTTTCCTTGTTCTCAGACAAATAAAAAAAAATAAAAAGAAAAAAGAGAGAGGCCAGTCTCCTACTGGCTTGCATGTAGTGTAGATGTTCTACATTTTGTGAAACATGGACAAAGAGAAAAAAGGGCCCTGCAGAAAAAAACTCACTACATTTACACCAAGTGATTTTTATACATCCAGATACAGCAAAGAACAGACAAATCCAAGTGACTTTGATAAAAGCTATAGCATGTGCTTTAAGTTATTTGCTATAGCATAGGAGCCAAATAATTGTAGGAGAACTCAGCTTTTTAATTCCTTGAGTTTGCTGGGCACAAAGCAGATGCCCACTCCAGGAACAATCAGCCCATCTCTCTCCACACTGTGCTGGAGGCTGTCACATCTACTCATATCTTCTTCTAGAGTTGACAGGGTGAGCACATCTTAATATGGTTCAGTCAAAATGGAGTGACCCACATGAGAACTACTACTTAAACTGTTTAATCTAACCTGTCTCATTTTCACTACAATAGCAAGTCACCCCCACAAATCTTTGGGGACAATAAACAGAGGCAAGCTGTGAGTGGTGATGTGGTGGTACCAGTACAATGGAACTGAGAAGGTGACATCCATTCACACCTTAATGCTCCTGCAAAGGAGGGTCTGGATCCTGCAAATCCTTTCCAAATAGTTTATGCAAGACAGGGCATTAGATCATGTTTGGTTCGATGTATTCTGTAAACAATTGTGCTGCATACATAAAACACTCACTAAAAACAGTATTTAAAGCTGCAAAGTTAAGATTTTAGCAATTAGGAAATATCAGATTTTCACGTACGTCTCCCTTAGTACAGCTGGGCACCTACCCTTCTTTCTGGCTGAAAAGCAGAGGCTTTGGGAATTGGTTTATAAACAATGGGCATTCGTGTACATGGATTTTGCAAAAGTTGGATCCACACTAATATAATATGGGAAATTCAAAGCCTGGCTTTTCCTATTACAAAAGACAGGAATCTAATTTAGCAACACAACTGTTACTTCAAAACACTTGTGTAATTTCCTATAACAACTGCTCATCACTTCATACATCTTCAAATTGGAGTCCTGGCCTTTTAAATTACCTACAAAGATTTCAGCTCAGTTGAAGCTTGGTGACTGCCATGTAGCAATGGAGCAAAATTAGATGGCTGAAATTTCCATTTTCATCAGCTCTGTCCTCCTCTCCTTTGAAAGAGCCTGCTGTACTCAAGGAAAGCTCTACTGCTTATTTCCTGAAGCATGTTCTGAATATTGTGTTGGTCAGTAGCTGTATGAATGTAGATTGAAAGAAGGGTCCTAGGCCACCTGAAAACTTCAGTGGCTCAGGAGTTGCTTCAGAAACAGTTCTCTTGCTATATGTTCATTTAACTCTGACATGAGAACAGGAAAAGTGACTGAGGACAATGTCAGTTGTCTAATTTGAATTTTTTCTGGGTATAATTGAGTCCTACTGGTCAGCAGAGAAAAATAATTTGAGGAGTAGAACAACAATAGCTATCATGTTCACTGAGGAGTAGCTGTAGGGTTGTGGTTCATGCTGCTAGAAAAAGCTTCATTTGCTGTTGCTTTGAAAGGAACTACATAGGCCTAGATGTTCAGAGTATTCAGACTCTGTGATTTTGATCCAGACTGAGAGCTCTTGAGGAACACTAAAAAAAACAGGAAAGAATAATCAACTGTTATAAATGTTCTGTATTTATAGGGTATTATACATGGTACATTTCTATAAACAACCTTTGTCTCTGATGAACTCCACAGATCTCACCAAAAGTTAAAAAAAAAAAAAGTAATACTAGAATATACCAAAGATACACAGGTTTCTGTAAACTGCCTTCTATAGGAAATATTAGAAAAAATAATAGACACATAACCACCAAAACCAGAAGACAGCTCTCTGAAAAATGTCCTTTCAATGACATTCACACATGATATGATAACACATATATATAGCACTTCATGTTGCTGTAGATGCTGTGTTAGCTTCTTGAGCTTTCAGGTCAGCATTCCTAGGTGTGGGAATGTTGGGAACCTTTGCTCCTCTGCTTCTCTTCATAAGTTCTGTGTGAGTTTGGTGAAAAATACAGGATTTCCAACACAGAAAATAGCAGAGAAGAAGCAGGGTTGGGGTTTGGGATAATCATGACGTCATGGGACTCAGGTTGGGTTGCTGCTTGCTTTCCATGTTTGAGTAAAAAAGTATGTGAATCATGCCAGATACACATTTAACCTGGATAAATACACTGAAGAAAATGTCTAACAGATTATTTTAAAAATCTAACTCACATAAATTCCTATTCATCTATCTATAGCTCTGAATGATGGAAGTTATCCATCTTGTATTCTCGTGATTCCTGCAGTATTGGTTACCTCATTTGCATAAAATGAATAGAATAAATTGTTACGAATCCAAAAATATACGGTTGCCAGGATACATCTTACTCGATGCAAATGAAAATGGGTTTGTTGCGACCAGCTTAAAGTAGTTTGGAACTTAGACATTTTCTTACTAACATTAATAGTGATAAATGAAACATTACATATCCAGTGAGCTATTGAAATTATTAATATTTGTTTGTCAAAAGGAATGTTACTTCAAGCAAATCTGAACTAATGGTTTTACGATGCCATTCTACTAAAATACCCTGAGGTTTTACTGTAGAAGCAGCATTCAAAGTGAATATTGCACGCTTGCTTCTTTATAAACTTTTGAATTTAAATGGTAAGTTTCTTGTTAATTGTTTTTATGATTTTCAGCGCTACAGCCTTAACAACAAGCATCTATCATTGTATAGAAACACTATTATTATGCTTTGTCCATGCATAATATGTAGGTAAAGTAGTTATAGTTGACAGCCATATCCAAAAAAAAAGTCCTAGGATCTAACCACATTTCTATACAATGACACAGACAAACTCTTATTTAATGTCTATTATTCTGACCTGCTAAAAATGACAAAAATATAATTTATATTTATTTAAAGCACTATATTTTATAAATCTCAATTATTTTTTAAGCTGCACACAAGCATATCAATATTTTTAAAAGCCTGTACCAGCAGTTAAACTATATCACTTTTTTGAGTAAATTTGTTTAATTTGCATTGAATGCCTAATGAAGATAATTAATGCATTAAAAAATTACATTTTTATTGTTTGCCATTCAAGTTGTATACATGTCTTTAAAAGGAGATTATATATGCTATATATTGACTTCCAAACAGGTAGATAAACAGATCAGATTTCCAGCTGTATTCAGATGAGACTCCAGTGTTTTTAGTGAGTGTGTAGCTGCTCTAATCTGCCGTGGCTGGTCCCTTGTCAGCAAAGGGCTGGCTGCCCATGCCTCTGCCAATGCCATGTGCCAGTTGATACAAGAGAGGAACTGGGGGTTACTATAGTCAAGGCTCAGTGTGCTCTGAGAAAAAAAACCTCTTCATGCTGAAGATATGAGACAATTGAGATGAAGAAGCTTTCTCTACCCCCTTACTAATGGTTGGTTCTTTGATAGGAGAGAAAAATACTGACAAAGCCACAGCAGCACTGTTCTTTCATAGGAAACAATTTCAGACACAATTCAGAGTTGTAAAATTATAGATTAACTCCCTCCTCTCCTCTTTTGATTTGTTGGGTCTTGGAAGCTACTGGCTTCACTTCTAACTTTCAGTCACATAACTGGAAAAGAAGATTATGTCCCTAAATTATAAAATAGCACTGAGATTCCTCTTCACAAGTTGCCATTACAAACAATATCAGTGGTACTGTGAATTATACAAGTGATGACAGGATTGTACTGAATATTCATATAATTTACTTCATAGAATATATCATTATCCTTTTTTTTCTGTGTTAACCACAAAAATAAAGGGCTTCCAGACTGAGAAGATGGTTAAGGGGCTGATGGAATGGCCACTGAAATTAAAAACCCTCTCCTTTGAATTTGGTGATTTCTGAACAGAGCTCTAAACCTTTCTTTTCCTGAAAATGCTCTTTGTACTAACCTGTTTCCTTTCAGTCTGTGCAGAGCTAAAATGAGCATTAAGGAATATTTCCTTTTATTCTACAAATAAACTCCCACATGTAATACTGGAGAAAAGTGCTAGATAAATACATTAGTTCTGCTTAGCAAGTTAAACATCAAAAGCTGAAAATTCTTGTGCCCATCTGTTCTGAGACTGCTGGTTGCATCCAGGTGATTTTGAATGCAATTCTGCGTAAAGCTATGAGTTTCAAGACTTTCAAGGCACCATACTCTACAAAAGACTAAACAACACTGTTCCAGGTAGATAAAAATACAAGTATTTGCCAGTATTGCAGATGACTTTATGAATCATTCCTGTTTAAAAAAAGAATCTATGTCACCATTCAAATTTCAGCAGATGTTATAAGGCCAGCACCTAAAAAAATCCAGAGATAGCAGCTATGCTGCTATGTCCCAGTTGAGCCATGGCAACTAGCTGTGTATACATTGTCATAACCATGAAATAAAATGTGCTAAAATCCCCTCAGAATTCAGATTGCAAATCGATTTGGATGGGATTCAGCATGAGATTCAGACTCCTAAGTTTTAGATGTCTGTCAGCAGTTGTCTTTAGCTAAGTGACTTAAATTTCGACTGCAGTGATGACAGATTCCCTTAGGCAGCAATGGGCATTCTGACCTACATCTACAGTCACAGGACCTACAGGTGCTTCTGGAAGACCACTATAAAATAAGGCAAGATACCCAAGGGTAACTACAAAATCTCTGGATGTTTGTGCTTATCCCATCCATGGATCAGGACTGGGGTAGCTTTAAGCTGTGATAACCAGACTGTTACTGGCTGGCCCACTGCATTGCTCACCAGAGAACAGATTTTAGGTGCCTACCTGCTTCTTGTAATGTGTGAAACTGCTTCATGAAAGCACCAGACCTGGACTTTAGTACTGCCTGTAATGGGAGATTGGGCACCTAAATAATGTCTAAGAAATAGAGGTGTGTGTGTATACCCAAATTTAGAGGCACAATTTGCCACTGTAAATGCAAGCACATCCTTCCGCCTAAGAAAGTTTAGGGTGCTTGAGGTATTGGGATGGGGCCGGTAGAGATGAGACAGAAAATTATGGATATCCTGAATCTCTTCAAAGAAAAACCTGTGTGATATGTGAGATCACTCACAGAGTCTAAGTGATGAGAAATTACTTTACTGAGGAATCTGATCCCTACCCAGTGTGCTGCAAACTGAATTTGTCTCACACAAGCACTAAGATAACAGTTTCACACAGACAGTTGTGGCTTGGCTACTATGCCAGTAGGCAGTGAAATAATTGTTTCCTGGTCTCTAATGTCATCGTCCGAAGCTGAGAATCTGAAATCTATCACTCGCCTGCCATTTCCCCCACAGGCTGATCAACTTCAGTCTTATGGCAGTATGTGACACTATGTGTAGATGTTCTACAGTTCATTTCGTCAGTATCTAGCAGTCCCTTCATTTTGGCAGGATTTAAAAGTTGGATTTTTCTAACTCTTAAATATTACCTGTATGCAGAATAAAAAATATTCTTCTGGCTAAGTCCTTGATGCATTCAGTGCAGACAACTTGGAGCATACATAGCATGCAGTCATAGTCAGGATATTTCCAAAAGATGGGTGACAGCTGCCTCTTTTGTAAAAGCATCCAGTTCAAGACACAACCATTATAAAGCAGTCAGAATGCATGCCCTAGAAAAATAATTAAAAGGGGACATTACGTTGCTAGCTGGGAATCTGAGGTTCAGTTCTTTCTCCTGGTTCAAGTTTTCCATGTGACTGTTCTTCCCGCTTGAAAGTGGAGCAATGCTATTTACTTCTTTTAAAAGGTACTTTGAGACTTGTGGGTAAAAAATGCAAGCCAGCAGCTCAGTGTTCTGCTAAGCTGGGTGCTGTAAGGGTAGCTATACTAAATGTGCTACAGCTTACTTTTGTGCTACAGCATACTTTTAATGGATTAAGTATGTCACTTGAATTATTTTCTAACTAGACAATTTGGAATTTTCAGACTAAAAAAAGAACAATTCAAGGACATCTGGATCCAGCCTGGGTAAAGGGAAGAAGTCAAATCATGAGAGTGATGCTGCTCTGGAGCGCTTGCTCAGAGGGAGCGACAGGCCAGAGGGTCAAGGCAGCAGCGGGTCCTACATGCTCACAGCTTCACCAAACCACTCCACTTCGCAGCGCTCCAAAACTTGCCTTATTCATGAGAATCGCACCTCTCTGAGCACACAGCTCTCCTCAACATATTTGCCCGAGGCAGAACGCAGCTGTGAACTCTCAGGTTCACTGGCACAGAGCTATGATGGCTTTGTGGTCAGCATCACAGCTTCTCACATTTCAAGAGCTCAGCAAGCAAAGTCCTTTGAACAAATGAGCAGGTATTTCTGTACTGTACTTCTAATATTGTCACTTTTTGTTTTGTTTTTCTTGCTTTCTCGCTGTAAATGACGCGCACACTGGCTTTGGGGAAGGGGGAAACCAAGTGCTGCACAGCCATTCTGGCGACTTTAACCTCATTTAACCCTCAGCACAGCAAGAGGAAGTACAAAGTATTTTCACGAGCTGTGAATGGGCTCAGATCTGGTTTTGACGTCTTGAGGAAGCGCTGCCTTCTGCAAAGCCGGAGACACAAAAAAATGTATGTGAAGTCCCGAACTCCAGGGTTTACACACAGACACCGCCCCATCCCACTTCTCCCCCACCCCAAAACAGAGGCCACCGGAGCGAAGGGGATGGGATCCCTGCGAAACGGGGAGGGTTTGGGTCAGCGCCGATGTCCCCGGGCGGGGCGCAGCGCGGGTGTCAGTCACACGCACCCCTGCCCTGATTCCCGAGCGGACAGCCCAGCGCCCCGACCCGCCGGCTGGGGAGCCAGGGGGTCCCCGCGTACGGTCTGCACGCGGTGGGAGACCCATCCCCATCCCCATCCCTATCCCCATCCCCATCCCCATCCCCATCCCCATCCCCATCCCCATCCCCATCCCCATCCCCATCNAGGGTCGGGGGCTGCGCGGGGTGGGGGCTGAGCCGCCTCTGCCGCTCCTTCTCTCGGCGCCCCCGCATCGCGGCGGGGCGGGGACGGCGCGCTGCAGCCCCGGAGTCTCCCAGCTCCCCTCGCTCTCTCAGCCTCCGCAGCCGCCTTTGTGCCCGCTCCCCGGCCCCGAGTCACCCTCCCCGCGGTGCCCCTGCCCCTCGCACCGCGGGGGCTGCGGGCGGTGGCGGGGGCGACCCGGAGGGACAGAGCCAACTGTTGCCTGGGGAGCGCCGGCCCCGGAGCGCTGCCAGCGGCCCCGGGGCGGTGAGCGCCCGGGGCCGGATTCGCCCCCAGCCCGGCTTGGAGAGGCATCGGGTGCGGTGCGAGCCCGAGCGGAGGCTCTCGATTGGCCTCGCCCAGCCGGGGAGACGCTTCCCCGACCACGGGGCTCTCCCGGGTGGAAGTCTCTGGGTTTTCTCTGCCGGCCGGTGGGTGCCGGAGCCGGCGCGGTCGCGGGGATGAGCAGCACCGGTGCGGGAGCCGGCTGTGCCCGCGGCAGGGCCCGAGGGAGCCCGGCGGAGCTCCGCGCTGGCCCGGGGTGTCGGTCAGACAGCGCGTCGCTGTGCCTGGCTGCACTGAGTGCGGTGGAGGGGGAGGGGGGCAAAGGGAGATTAAGCTTCAAACTTTGATTATACTGAAAACTTTCTATTCCAGCTGCTGTTGATTGCTGGATGCGGGGTGCCACAAGCGTGGTGTTTCCAGAGGGATGTATCTAGACAGGAGATGAAAGACAAGCTCTGTAATGCTGCATTCATCTCCTTTAAATCGCTGTCCATGTTGGGAGGTGTTACAGGGAACAGATAGCACGCTTGCATCTATTCTTCCTATTATTATTTTTCTCCTAATTTAATTCCAAGACCGTTTAGTTTTATTTATTTTTATCTGGGGTTTATTTTGCTAAAGTCTCAGTAATACATTGTGCTACTGTGTAAAATCGAATGCTCTGTAATTCACTGGCAACACAGCGAGGCTCTTAACTGCACAGGCTTTCAGTGATGCTGCTAATAACTTGCCGAGGGTGGTGATGTGAGTTGATTTCCAGCCTGTTCCTGGTCTCTAATTGCCATACAGTGTCTGTCTTTACACTGTCTGGTTTTGTTACCAGTTCTAAAGTCAGTTTATATATGTTTAGGGAAAGGTTAGGTTAAGGGGGACAGAGATATCTTTGCTTTGCTTCTTCTGTTTTGACCATCTGCAAGGCCATAAAAAAACTTAAAATTACTTTGGCAGTGAACTCCTGGGGGGAGATTTGGAATGAAATGCTGTCGTGACATGAGGTTGCCTTGTGGGCAAAGATTTTCACATGCTCAGCACAGCTCTACAAAAATACCCCAACTCCAATTACACAGGGAAGAACTGAGCTGATACTTCCTTTTTCTCTGTTATGGTAACTTTCGTATTTCTATAACATATAAAGAAGACTGTTATATCAGCAATGTACTTTTTAAAAGTAATTAAAAAAATAAACCTTGTAATTTCTCACGTTTAAATATCCTTTCTAGTCTCCTGTAATACCCCCACTCACCCATCTCACCAGGCCCAAATTAAAAACTAGTGATAAAGTCCTACTGTTTCCTATGGTAGGCCTTAAAAAAATGTTTTAATGAAACAAAATTGCAGATTATGGGAACATCATGAAAGGTTTGACTTAAGTTTATAAAAAGCATGAAGTAGCAGCTAATAATCAAATTCTAAGAATTTTATTCTTCAACTTAAACTGCTTTAGTATAGTTTAACCACTGGTCTTTAAAGTTTCACTTGATGTAAACTATGGCAAGTGTAAGCAAGGCTTTCTGAGTTACTTATATGGTTTCTCAAAGACGGTGCAATATTTTACTGTATTCTGCTCTGTACTTTTTCAGTACCCTCCTGTGCTGCTTTTGCAGTGATGCTTTGGTTTTTTTCCCCATTAACTTCTGCTCTTTATTAAAAATTGAAAATAAACAAACCACAAGTGATTGAAAAGACAGTATATACCAGTAATTAAAATAACTCCCCCTTGATTAAGTCAGAAAGGAAAAATGGTGATCATCTTGGATACAATTGCATAGTTACTGTCGTCAGATGTCATTTTGCCATGACAGTGAGTCTATTAGTGAATTTTACTGTGCTGAGAAGATAATTCATTGTTAGTGTGCTTAGCTTGTCCTCATGACATCATTTTTGATGCTGTTTTGTCAGGCTGAAATATCTTGTCCTCAGCAGTATGGCAGCCTTGCAAAGACATTGAGGATTTGCATGTGCAGTATGTTGCAGATTTCCACATTGTGTGATATACAAAATGAGCTTAAATGCTATATGTTATTTAGATGAATAACAATTCCTGTACTTTGGCAGAAATAATATTTTGTAGGTGTACAGATACTATAAGTAAGATCTCTTTATCATATTTTTATCTACTTCCAAAGGCCATTCTAATTAGAGTTTTTGGAGAAACTGTAAAATATTTTTTGTGGCATTACTGGTGTTCTTTAACACTAGATGTATATTATGTGCAGTAGCACATGAACTTAATAATTCAGTTCACCTTTTATGCAAACCAGAAAAATGCTATTCTATATCCAAACCCTGTATATGATCCAGACATCATTAAGTCTCCTGTTAAAATCCCTGGAGACAAACAGGGTATTTTACTGGGACCTATAATGTCAGTGGATAGGGGTGTATGGATGCTAACAATATATGTTAATTTGATGCAGCCAAACCTCTTAGTGTTTCCTCTGTACTGAATTCAGTATGTATTTGGATCCTTTCAGTATTATCAATCATTCTTTTAGCAGTGCTTTCTACTCATGTTATCTAGGAATGCAAAACAGTAACACTAAATCAGAGAAAACAGTTTGAGAGGCATGAATTAAAATATTTAATATATGGAGCAGTTTGAGAGCTGCAAAAAAATGCAGTCATAAATTTGAATTTTGTTGTTTAAATTAAAATCGTAATAGAAGCTGCTCTGCACTCATGTGAATGATGATGAGAGCAACCTGAATGATTTGAGCAGTACAGATCCTAATTGTTAGGAAGTACCAGGAATTTACCATTCTTCTACTTAGACAAAATTCCAATTCCTGCTTCCAATTAAAATGAGAAACATCTTATTTGTCTTTATTTTCTTTCATTCTTATTAAATGTCTTATTTTCCATCTTTGCATACTGCTCAATACAAGTTATTGATTCAAACTGATAGCAATAGTTGATTCTACAGAAAAAAATAACAGTAATAGGTATAGGACAAGAACCTTTCAGGACTGGTGTGACCCAGTGCAGCACTGACACACAAGTGCTTGAAAGATTTTTATTTAGTATTGTGGGTTTAAAATGCTTAGAAATGATGCCAACATGAAGATACCTACCATGAGATTTAGTTAAACATCACTCAGCCTTACCTTAACTCAGGAATGGTTACTTAGGCATGCCAACAACTGAAATACTCTTGTCTAATTTATGAACTTGTCAATAGACTAGAAAAACAGTGCTCTGAGGGACTTCTCTGTGCATATTACCTTTTTTTTTTTTTTCTCTTGTCCATGACAGTACTTCTGTAGTGCTTTTCATCATGGACAGGTTGACAAATTTTAACATGGTTTGGATGACCAGCAGTGGAAAAGGTGAAGCTAATGCATAAGTCCTAGTCTTACCTTTGAGTAAATCTGTGTAAGGAATTTCTGATGTTTATAATGTGTGAAATGTTAATTTTGAAGGTTCCAGTAGCAGTGCAGTGTGTGTGTTAAGTGTGCCTATCATAAGTACTAGTCTGGTTTGGTTCAAGTCTTGGGTTAATAAATGTGATTGATGAACATGTATTCCTCAGGCCTGGTGGAGAGCATCCGTAACATCCATTCAGCATGGGAGTTGTTGTGTCTAGAATGTGGCATGGAGCATACTGAGGTCTTGAGTTTGATCCCATTTGTATGTGATGAGCTCGGGATGACAGAGTGCAAGTTCACACAATATAAAAACATTGTGGAGTTGGTTTGGTGTTTTTAAGGGAATGTGTAGACTTAAACTGACATTTTAGATAGAAGTCATTCTGTACTGTCCTGTATCTCTCTGATACACATAGGTTTAACTTAAAATTTAAATAGTTGTTAGAAGCTTTCTTATATATAATTTATGGGATTTGGCTGGGGGGGAATTCTTCTCTCTGCTGTATTACTGCCTGAATTCATAAATTATTTGAGTGGCCTATTTTACAATTAGATGCCTCAAAGCTGAGGTTGATGGTCCTAAAACCCATGTCTGAAAGAACACTTTTCTACATTTTTTACTGTGAAGAAAATGAGATTCACAGAGCTTCTGTTCTGCATCCATCCATAGCTGTTACCACCAAGACTGTTCTGGAGAGTGGACTCTCTCTTCTGCCTCACTGCCTTCGACATCCAGAGATGGGAATGTTCCCTCAGGATTAGAAAAGCTTGTTTTGCTAAGAAATAAGTGTAAGCTATTTACTCAAACTTGAGTAGAAGCATTTGCAATTATGTTAATCTCTCTTCCCTTTATGTTTTATGGTGCATTAGTTGCATCCCATATTCATTAAGTGTGACACTTTATTCTCTGTCCTTTTCAGCTTTAAGTACCTTGAGCTCACCTCACCCTCTTCCCGAGAGAGTGAAACAAGCCAAGTGTCATAAGCTGTCCTTTATTTCACCTGCAACCTTTGGGAAAAATCCAAAACAAAACAGTAATTAGGCCAGAGGCCTCAACTCCTGCCCTGTGATTAAGGCATTCAGGTGAGGGAAATATGGTTTCTATAGGTGTTTCATTCTTTCATCCAGTAAATATTTTTCCATTTCATAACTTCTGCAGGAGTAGTCTTAGGACAGACAATAGCCTGTGGTTTAGGGCACTACCCTGATGTGCAGAGATGTGGTTGGGAGGCAGTCTCTCAACCTGAAAGGAGCATACCACCCACTTCTACTTCCTATGTGGTTGCTTTCCTGATGCTTTTAAATAGCTCGGTGGTGCTTGAGGGCATGCTCCTGCCCTCTCATCCGAAACTTCAAAATTGCATGACTCCTCAGGAGCTTGTGAAAGGAATGTATCTTGCTTCTAGAGAGGCCTGAGGGTTTTACAACCCTTTTTAATAACATAGGTACCTCTTGAGCTTCCAGGAATAGGTGACATCAGTTTAAGGTACAGCCTTCACAACCTTCTTACCTATTAGGTTAGGTGGCTTCCTGCTTGCTATCCCAGTTATCTTACTTTCCCTTACATAGCCAAAGTTGTTGCAGCCGTGCTCAGAATTCTCCTGTGAGTCCAACTTGGGTTTCTAGACTTATATGGATTAGTAAATCTAAGAAGAGCATAGATTATGAAGGGATGAAGGCCAGACTTTGGCAAGACTGAGGACTTCTAGAGAAAGTCTTTCTTTCGATTTTAGGACGCAGTTTGAGTCTGGTTTGATTCAGTTGTCCCGTGTAAATGTTTTGTCCTGGATGAGATGCCTTGCAACAAGTGTTTCATCTATACTTGGTTAGCAGATGCAAGGAGCCTAGAAGACCCGTGTCCTGCATAGACCCATGTCATGGAGCACCTACTGGGATATTTCAAAACAGCTCAGTAATATTTGCCTCTGCAACTGAGCTGAGCCCAGTAGTGTCCTAAGACTATTGTTTCCTAAGCTGTATGTGGTTATTCTGAGAAGTGAGAGGAAAGGTTTGTTTTCATGTTTTTCAAAGATATTTCAAAGCAAACCTGCTTTCTGTTTTATTTTCTTTATTGTGAGTGTATTTAATACCTAGCCTGATCATTATAATTTTCATTTTGCAGCTGCCCCAGATAAAATCTGGAAGGTTAGCTGGAGTTAATGGCTTTCTGGGAAGAGGGGAGAAAGTTCATCTTCTGGTTTCTCTTGTGCATGTTAATAATGGTGTGGAGCTGTGGGGCAAAAATTCATTACTGTTTTTAGCTGGTATCAAAATGCTGAGTGATGGTGCCCTTACAGAGCAGAACTGGTTTTGGAGAAGAAGGAAAATTCTCTCTGGTAACTGATTCTTATGATTCTGTCTCCAGTAAATTGATTCCAGAATTGTGTTTAAATAGCCTCCATGGGGAACATACAGTAGTATTTATTTGGTATGGGTGATCTGTTGGTCCTAATTTTTCAGAGGGGATTGCTATAATACTGTGGAAACTGGGGAGGGAAGCAGTGGCAAAGGGGAAAATTCTATGACATTTCTCAGAGTTGTTGAGATCTGTTTAGATTTGAGAGGGCTAGATTTTTAGATTTGTTATGTTTTATTTCCAGGAACAGTCTAATTTTGTCTCAGTTGTACTTTGTCCCACCTACATACACACAGTCTGACTCCCTGTACTGTATTGCTCTGTAATTGCAGTATTTTGCTTCAAGGATCACCTGTAGGTAGTTGGCGACTTCTTCAAATACAGATTTCATGATGGATGTTGGCATCTTTAGAAGTTTCTGGAAATAAGTCAGTAATCCTCTCCCTAATAGCTGATGGTGGCAGAGGAAATGGGTTCTGATATTTTGTAACGGTTTTCCCTATTTTTTTTATTATTAAAGCATAAAAGCCCTGTAGGACTGACTGGAATGCTTCCCTCGCCCTCTCACGAGGCTGTGCTGCAGCAGGGCTCTGTAATACCAATTACTACGGGGATGGTTTTGCTGTTCCAGATGAGATCATGATGGGGGTGCTGAGAAATGAGTCTCCCTCAAAATGTGTTTTATGCTCTCAATACATTAGAGCTTGTGTTATTATAGTGCAATACTTAGGTCTTTGGGGTTTATGTTTTTAGTTAGTGAAGGTGTTAAAAAAACCCGCTTAGAATTTTTTTTCAACGTCTCTTGTATTCAACAGGAAAACAGAAAATGCTTCTTAATCTTTAAGTATTTTGGGACTGTGTTGCCTGTAGAACTGATTTGTATTTCTGTAACTGGATAATCTTACTGCTTTTATTTATTTTATTTTTTCCCTGAAAGACAAGGACAGAGCACACATATTAGAAGTCCTACATGTATAAGTAATATGTTTGTCAAGTTTTATACAGTGAGACAGAAAATGATTGGGGTCTGACTACTTACGCCTTTGTTTTACAGAGGCTTTGATTCATTAAGGCACAGACAGTATCATGTTGTCCTTTACTGAACTAAAAGTAAGACTGCCAAAAAAAATCCCCTTTTGTTCTGCTGCTGAGGAACACTGTGGGCTGCCAAATCCTGACAGTCTGAGTCACCACAATTGTAATAAAGTGTTTGTACTTTGGCGGTTGCTGTTATTCAGTGTCTTCTAATTTATTCATAAGGCAAAGGGACACCTACAGATTTTAAATACTACTTTTTAAAGAAATAGTCCATGTTTAGAGAATTAAATACACTGTGGTAACACTTCAAAGCTTCTAAGGAGTAAATAGTTAATCTTTAACAATAAGAAATATATACATATATTTAACAAATTCAGTGTTTCGTGCGAGAGCAATGCTAGACTTCAAAAATTATGGGATTATTTTAAACTGCTTACTGAACTCTGGTGTTTTGGCCATCTGATCTGACCTGATAATGATCTGATAACCAGGGAAACTGCTTCCTTCCTAAAAACAACCCAAAAAAACCCAACCAAAACCAGGTTTTAAGGACAGGGCCTCTGACCCTGGAAATGCTTATCTACATTTTAGCTTTGAAGTGTGGGCTGTGACCCAGCAAGCCTAGCTCATGTAATTGAATTCAGTTGTTTTCAGTATCACTTCCAGAGTAGTGAAGTTCTAGTAGTCAAATTAAATTGTAATAGTCAAATAAAACTCCGAATGAGCATGCATAAAAAGCTGGAGGAAAGCAGGGTGCCTCTGACTCAGCAGTGGTACCTGTAAGGCTGACAGGTGTGTACCCACACTCACAGCAGGTGTTCTGCCCATGGCCATGTGCACACTGTGGTTCTCTGGCTGATGGATCCTGCTGCCTGTGTTTGGGTGGGAGTTGGGAGTACTTACAAGTTCTTGATCCCATCACCTGTGCATGGAGAGGATAGATTTCTACATAATTTCTCAATACTATAGCTGTTTATGGATGTGAGTCCTCATATTGTCTAGTATCAGTTATTGAGGCAGAAACAATGATCCCTTTCTTTCCATTGATAAAATAACAATAAGGCTTTTATTCTTGATACATAGGGAATTTTGTGTGTCATTTACCTTTCCCTAACATTGAGCTAATGAAATTTACACAGTTCTCTCTCTCAAAAAAAGCGCCAAATTTGCTAAACTCGATTATTAATAACTTTCCCTGTTTCCATCTTATAGAGCTGCTGGTGAAAAGGACTGAGGTGGGTGTGGGTGGTAGGCACTGGGGCAGTGTGGAACACATGGAAATTCTTGCATCAGAAAGTATTATAATTTTAATTGCTGCTCAGTGTCATACTATCACTACAGCTGTTTCCCAAAGAAGAGGTTTGCGTGCTATTAACAGGACATTCACACAAAGGAAGGAGATGGTAGATAAGCAAATGCAAATGTATTACATGCCTTCTATTCTTTGTTTTTTAATACATGCTGTGGTGACGAGTTCAGCGTGAAACACTCAGTGACATGTAATTATATATGCATTAAGTGGAAGTTGATTCATAGTGTCCCTCTCTGAGAGTACCTATCCATAATGCACTGAGGTAGGGATGCGAGAGGAGCAGCACAGCTCTGAGCTGCTTAATTCATGTGGCACTGCAGTCCTGCTCAGCTGCTGACTTCCTTTCTCCTTTTTTTTTTGCCCATAAAAGGAGAAAAGTGCTGCCATATGACTCGATTTAGAGAGAATCACAAGATGAGGTTGGGGCCAGAGGGAGGGGGCTGTGGGGGGGAAGTTATTCAGGTAGCTTTGTTTCTTGTACATGATACAAAACATTCTGATTTCTGTGTTTAATGTGGTATTACTAGCAAAGTATGTGCTAGTATTTTCCTTCAACTGACATTGTAATCAGACATTTAATTCTTATAATAACTTCTTTTTTTTTTTTTTTTTTTTCTGCATGGATGAGAGTTTCTCAAGGGAAGGGATATAAATGAGTTCGGAAGGAGATAGCTTCAGTTCTTAGGGATTAGGCTGTCCTCCAAACCTGCAGACACTTTCCTGCTGCTTGTTAAGAAATGACTGTATGTGGTATTCTCCCATCTTGTGCCAGGAACTGTAGGTAGGCATGCCTGAATTCATTGCCTAATTTTGCACTGTTAAAAAGCTTCATCTCCAATTTTTCCAGAAAGCAGACTAATTGGGTGATTCTCTGAAGATTTGCTCAGAGATTAAATCTGGACAACTCTGTGCCTTTTCACAAAGTGAAAGCTTGAGCTCTCTTACTCTGCAGTCTCACAGTGACTCTCTTTTACAATAAAGCAAGAGTTGCCTGACTTCCTTTGACATACTCTGACAAAAAGCACAGCCCTCCCACTGATGAGGGTCACAGTTTCTCCACAGAACAAAGGCAAATAGCAGCTCTAAATGAGTTCCACCCAGTTTCTGGCATGGGTTACTAGATGGTGTTTGATGGGCTCCTGATTCTGCATCAGAGTGCACAGCAAGCACCAGGATGGTCAACTCCAACCATGCTGCCAGCTGAAGTCCTGTGTGTGTTCAAAGCCACCTCTGAGTCGATGATTCACAGTATTGATCAGCTTGGGTTTAGTCAGCCTTGCATGTTCCCTTTATTTACTGATGCTGTGAAGTGATTTGACATGGGGGGCATACAAATCATCTGTCTCTCTTCTGGCTCAGTCCAACACAAGATGTTTTAGAAATCACAGCAAAATATCTGTGCAAACCAGACTTTTTTCTTTGACAACTATGAAAAATGGAGATCTTCAACCCAAACATTTGCTTTCATATAAATTGAAGCATTTTGTCAAGGGGTCCAAAGGGAGCTGGAGAAAATTAAGATCTTAGTAATGAACAGTCGTTTCCTACATTTCCTAGCATCACCCTTTTCTAGTGTTACAGTAGGTATCCTGGGAATAGAGCAAAAGGACCATACTAATTATGGATCTAAAGTATTTTTTTTTTCTCTAGCTGTTGGTTTTTGGTGTTTTTTTTTTACATCAGAACTAGGATGTAGGCCAAGATCTGTGAAAAACAGATGTCTGTCTCATGCCTGCAGTGTTATCATCACTGGGATTTAATAAATTTGTTACTTCACATATGTGGGTGGGTTTTTATTGTGTTATAGACTTTTGGTTGTTTTTCTTGAAAGATCTGACATTTTTATGGTTTATTGGAGTGATGGTCTTTAGTTGAGTGTTGATGTCATTGTTGAGATATATTTGTCATCTTTTCATCTCTTTGGAAGACTGAAATTGTACCTGTAGTTCCAGGCACTACAGTTAAAGTATTCACAGGTAAATCAGAGTGTGGGAGTTCATCTGGGACTATTAGGTTGGAGCAGATGGTTATTAGGTAGATTATTAGGTGGACTCACTGGACCAGATTGGCAACTGGTATTGCAACAGTTATAAATGAGGGCTCAGGATTTACGGAGTAATAAGCAGTTTTGTCAATAGTGAGGTGGGTTGACCCTGGTTGGATGGCAGGTGCCCACCAAAGCTTCACTGTCACTGCCCTCCTCAGCTGGCAGGGAACAGAAAACATAATGAAAAGCTTATGGGTTGAGAAAAGGGCAGAGATCGATCCCTCACCAGTGACTGTCATGAGCAAAACAGACTCCACTTGGGGAAATTAGTTTAACTTATTACCAATCATATCAGAGTATGATAATGAGAAATAAACCCAAATCTTAAAACACCTTCTCCCCACCCCACTCTTCTTCCTGTGCTCAACTTCACTGTCAAATTTTCTACTTCTTTCCCTCAAAAATGAGAGAAGAAGCAGGAGACTGGAGGTTGCAGTCAGTTCAGCCCACCTCTGCCTTCCTGCTCACATTCTTCCTCGTCTCCAGCATGGGTCTGTCCCACAGGAGTCAGTTCTTCATAAACTTTTCTAATGCGAGTCCTTCCCATGGCCTGCAGTTTTTCATGAAGTGCTCCAATGTGAATTCTCCCAAGGGATGCAGTCCCTCAGGAACAGGCTGTTCCAGCGTGGATCCCCCACAGGGTCACAAGTGCTGCCAGCAAACCTCCTCCAGTGTGGGCTCCTCTCTCCACAGGGCCACAGGTCCTGCCAGGAGCCTGTTCCAGGGTAGGCTTCCCACAGGGTCACAGCCTCCTTCAGGCACTCACCTGCTTCACTGTGGGGTCCTCCATGGGTTGCAGGTGGATCTCTGCTCCCCCATGGTCCTTCATGGGCTCTAGGGGCACAGCTGCCTCACCATGGGCTGCACCAGGGCTGCAGGGGAATCTCAGCTCCAGAACCTGGAGCAGGTCCTGCCCCTCCTTCTGCACTGCCCTTGGGTCTGCAGGGCTGTTGTGCTCATGGTCTCACTTTCTCTTCAGCTGCTTTTCTGCGGCAGAATTTTTCCCCATTCATAACTCAGTTATCCCAGAGGTGCTGCCACCATCACTGATGGGATCGGCCTTGGCCAGTGGCAAGTTGTATCATCCCATCCTGTTCCCCTTCACTGCCCTCCCCATTACCAAAACCTTGCCACAGAAACCCAGTACACAGTACTGTTGCACTTAAGACTCCAAGGTAAGGAGTTGACACTGAAGATGATGACCTGTAGGTCAGCAGTTGTGAGAGGGTTGTATGTTTTTGTATTGTCAGGATGATTTTTCAGTCCCTTATGACACTGCATAATCACATCTATACAAGGTTTTACACACAGTATTTCTTGCCAAGTACAATATTGGCACCACAGTAGTTTTGTTTTCCTTTGGAAAGTTTTATGTGCCTCTCTTGTCTTTACAAGAACTTCTTGCTTGTTTCCCTTTTTGTGCAAAATAAGGGTAAATGTTTTCAATTCAGATTTGCATGAATTTTTTAAAAGTAATTAATTTGGGATTTCTGACTTAGATGAAATAAACAAATTTGTGAAGACATATATAACTTTGTGAATTACTGAAAAAAACCCACAGATTTGTTCCTAAAATGCTGATCTTGTAAGATGAATTTCTTCCTTGCCCATCACTCTGATGTGGGTGAAGTTTGGAGAAGCAGAATCTCAGCTGCACATTGGAATGCATTCGATAGAGCAATGCCCATTTTATACCAGCTGACAATCAGGGCTAATGTTCTACTGGCAGCAGTCCAGGCTTGTCAAAATTAAGAAATGAGATGCTTATGTTCAGTCCATGTGAACACATTAAAAAGCTCCAAAACCTAGAGAGTGCAAATTTTCACGTGTGCTGCATGTGATACTCGTGGATACACAAATGCTCAGATGTTCCATGATTATGTGGTTCTGTTCCCCTGATTTGAAAGCAACAACCACCTAGGCAAGAGTAACTTGTTAATTCTGAAACACATTTGGCTGGTTATGGAATTAACTTCCAAAAATTATGTTCTCCAGAAGCAACTGGGTACTGTATCTGTGATGCATGTTCATAGCAGGAACTAAATAAGGAGTGGGCATGGCATGCGACTCTACTGTTACATTTTTAGTCCTGCTCATGACACAGTTTTGTTCTATGCCAACTAACACTCTCCCAGATAATGCCCAAGCATAGTTCAGGGGTTAGGAGAGACGATGGACTGTTTCCAAAAGTCTGTTTGGATCTGGCTGTGCTGTATGGAGGAATAGGATTTTAGTTGTCCAGCTACAAGCTGTAACGTGTTTGCTGGTTCCAAGCCCAGAACGTGGCTGTGTGCCCTGGTCTGTTTTATTTTCAGACATATATGTCGCCATAGATACTGCTTTCCAGGAAGCTGGGATGCAGCAGTTCTTTGGGAAGGCAGTGGCAGCATTGCCATTGTGTGCTTAGGAAGGTAGAAGAAAAATTCTTTCAAGCCTGGAAGTGAGAAGCTGACTGGGAAGCAGGAAAAATGAGCCAGAGCAACTTAAAATCATGGAATAATTGAGTTTGGTATTTCTTGCACAAGACAATCCCCAGAGAATACACAAATATAATCAACCATTTTGAAAGCACTCGTTTAAAAAGATAATATATTTGAAGAATTATGGCCTGGCATTTTAAATCAAAATGAATAAACTGAGTGTTAAGCAGATGGCATCTACAATGTCCTCAACCAGAGGATGTATATCCTGGCAGTATAGTAAAATTTATCCCTGACCTAAGCTTTGCTTTCTGTTAGCTAAAGGAGTAGTGCTGGTGCAAACCTGATTTGGCATGATCCTTAGCTTTTCCCTGGGGAATCCCTGTCTTAAGCAGACATCTCAGCCCTCTTCTAATTGTCTGTTTGCCTCCTATCTCGGAGGTGCAAGTCTAACCTTATATTTAGCAAAAACTGTAGGGTGTGAAGTCTTGTGAGTGGGTGTTTTTTTTCTTTAAGCAGTGTTAAAGCTCTTAGCATCCTAGCAACTCAACAGTGTCTGGTCCAGCAGACAGCTCACGGGTTGACTCTAGTCCGTGGAGCATGGCCATCTGTCTCACCACCTCGCTTCTGCAGGACATGAGGAATAGCTGTTGGGATGGCATAGGCTTCTCGGTAACCTTGTCATGTGTTCCTCCACCTGGAGGTGGTCCAGAGATCAGAAACTCACCTCCCAGTCCCCACACGGACAGTGCCATTCCTGGGCTGGGAATTCTGGGGCAGTTTGTGCTTTGAGGGTTGCATGGGGAGAGAATCAAAGCTTAGGTCAGGATGCTCTAAGGATGGACTGCCCTGAATTACCTTTATTGCCATTGACATCTCTCACATTTTTCTGTGTAATATTTAAATAGTACTAGGTTGGTAGTAGAGGTTTTAATTAGTCTGTGCTTTTTCAGTTTATACATTGATAAGTGTGTTCAGCTGCTGCTCCTTTTTTAGTTTTGTATTTTAAATCGGAATAAAATTCATTGTTTCATTTTGGAACTTGTACTTACTACTTCGTGAGTAAAGGACTTCTAAAACATGAAATAATGTTGTGGTTGCATAGTTATGATAGAGAGTTTGACTTCTGGCGCACACTTTCTCTCATTTAACTCTTCTCTTTTGCCTTTGAACGTTATGTAGTCCATTCTGTAATGCAGCTTCACTTAACTCCTTATTTCCAAATAGAATTAATTTAGCATCTCTGCTATTTATGCTTTGTTGAATACTGATTGTATAGCCTTAATTATTTCTTACACAGCAGGAAACTTTCAAAATAGCAGCTGTGTTTTTCCTTAAGTCAAATTGGTTGTGAACTACGACTGCTCAAATCCCTGGGTGGATAATAAGATTTACTCCCAGCAGGTCCCCCAGACTACTACGCTAAGGGAACCGAACTGACTCCCATGTTTCATTGTATAAATGCATTTTAACTAGAGATAAATTGACTTGCTGTAGCTTCCCAAAATAGTAAAAGAGAATTTTCTCTTCTGTGTTACTATGTGATGGTTTGCCTCCTTGTTAATATCCTTCCTTTAGAGCAGCATTAAAGTTTTTACTAAAGTTTCCAGAGTGCCTTATTTATTTCAGTCTATTTTTATCAGGCTGGTGTTTAAGAAATTATCACTTTCCTTTCTTTCTGACTTGCAAATTCTCCCAAGAACAAGAGCGATTGCTCATAAATATGTTTCTTCACCCTGTGGTTAAGTCACAGTGTTGTAAGCAGTGTCTTGATACTTATTTTGTGAACTCCATAAAGTGTTGTTCCTCTTCATTTCCCTCAGCTTTCCTATGGAAAACTCTGATACCAATCTTGGGATGTTTATCTCCACTTTTAAAGGAATATTTTAAAGATACCAAACTGGAAACTCTAAACTTTTCAGAGTAGTTTATCCTCCTTCCCGCCCATGGCATTGTCTTTCTCACTCGATGACATCTCTGTCAATCCAAATGTGATACCTCAGTGAACTTGCCTTGCAGCCCATTCCATGCAGTTATTGCTCACACACAATAAATGCTTTTTGGCATCTGTTTGTATCTTTTTTTAATGCCCATTTCTTACCTGCTAATCACATTAACCCTGAAAATTACACTTGACACTGTTTTTACGTCCCATTTGATTTTGTGTTTCATTTTGTTTTATACTGAACGAAATTTAGATATCTGAGATAATTTTTACAAAAGATTAAAAAGCAGACTTCCAGAATATTGTGTGTATTTGATTAAAAATCTAATTCAGTCTTAGTTACTACTTGAGTTGTGCTGAGGGACAGCTATTCTGTATAAGTTGCAAAGGTTTTGTAATTTTATAATTCAGCTGAACAGGAGGTTCTCCTTGATAGTTGCTGGGGTTTTCTTTCCAATATTTTCTTCTTCAATGTAAATGTAATTAGTGCTAGAATTCCAGAGTCTTTCAGACCTGTGATTTTTGTTGTTGGGTCAAGAGGGAAGGAGACGTTTTCTTACATCTTCAAGCGGTAAATGCTGTACTAAACAGTGGTATTTAGAGCTGGTTTTTGCAGCCCTGTAGCACTGGAGGGTCAGGAGCTGTCTCTTACTCCATCACTGCTCTGTGGGAAAGGGTGGGTGTCTGAGTTCTGTGGGGTGCTGCCAATCCTTTCCCTGTCCTGAGGTGTTCTACAGCAATCGTTCACTACCCTGGTGTGTGCTAGTATGAGATTAATTGACCTTCGGCTCTGGGACTAATGCACAGTAGAAGACCCCTTGCAAAGTACTCTTTGCCTTTGAAAAAAGGGAAATTATTCTCTATTGAAGGCATTTAAGTAACTTTTCTGATTTTTACTCATTAATTAAAACAGTTTCATTAATAACGATCCTTTTAAATAAATTTTAAAATCCACAGATTGCAGCCTCTGTCTAAGTATTGGGAAGGCTCTGGATCATCTTCAACAAGGTAAGAGTCAACTTTGGTACTTTCAGACTTGAACAGAACAGCTGTGGAGCAGATTTGAACGCCATCAATGATAAATGAACACTCAGCCCCCACTGAATACCATCCTTTATGCAGTTGTTGTTGCACCTCACTAACGCTTTCAGAATTCTATCCAGGCATAATATTCTCGCCTTGAGGTTTTTATTTGTTTGCTTTTCTTATTATAGAACAACAATTGAGAATTCTTCTTCCCATGTACTTTTTTCATTTACTCCACTGTTTGTTTTGAGTCATTTCACTGTTATTGTTCTGGTCTGTCTAAACCCTTGGGACAGAATTGGCTTAGGCAGAGAGCAGGATTTGTTCATATCCCTTTTGAAGTCCTGGTTCTGTGATATTTCTGGGTCTTCTACTGCCATTTTTTTTTCCAAATCTTGACCGAATTCCCATGAAATGTCTGAAATATAAGTGGCGAATACCATGCATTGCTACAGAACTGGAGAGAATTTGCAGCCAGCAGCAAAATAAAGCAATGCTTAAAAAAAAAAAAAAACAAAAAAAACTTTTCCCGTAGAGAGAGGGAGGTCCCTGACTAGACCAGCTACTAATTGGTACAAAGATTTGTTTACACAGAGGAGCTATTCCTAATTAGTTCCCTGTGTGGGTGTTCTACTTGGGAAATTAGTGTTACATTTTGATATAATGTAATCTGATTTTGTAGTGAATTGTTACAATTTGCAGTAAAGAACTTATTTTTAGGAAAAAAAACCCAATCTGCTCTGTACCACAGGAGTTTCAAGAGATATTTCCTCTTTAGGCAGCAAAGTTATTATTTTGAAGTTAAATTAATAAAAGTTCATAATTAGATTAAACCCAGGTTTTAGTCACATATTTATAAATATAGCTGCAGAAACACAACTGTGTGTTTTTCAAAGCCAAAACTTAATGAAGCTGAATTAAGCTGATTTGGATGAACTGGATGGCTTGACCTCTGAGGCTGTGAGGATAGTGAAACTGAGTATTTGGGAAAAGTGTTTGTGGAGTTAGACTACCGTTATTGAGGTTATGGCTGAAATCAAAGTTCACTTCCAACCTTTTCTGTAGTGGCTTTATTTTCCTTGTTACCTTCACCTTTATTCTGGGAGCAAGCTTGCATCTCTCTTAAGTTATTTTATTTAGAGAGTTGAAAACGTAACATTAAAATATCTGTCTGTATAGAACCTTATGAAGGACCTGGTCCCCTTGTTTTTCTAGTGACCTCCCCTGCTCCAACACTTGGAAAATAAAATTATCACTACTGGGCATTTAAATTACATTCTTTATTTCAGTAGTTTCAAAAGATTGGAAAATTAATTTCTGAACTTAGAACTTTTTCCAATATAAATATTGTTTTAAATAAATACAGCCTTTATACTAAATTGCTAAATGTTTTGGAAATGTATTCTTATTTCCATGACTTCATTATTATATCTTTTAATTCTTAATATAATGCATACCATTACCAGTACACATTATTTTCCTTTGGCTGTACCAGTCTTGGCAACAGATCGTTATAAAATCCAACTTAAAATGAATCTATTCAGCTGAATTATATGGAATAAAATTTAGTTTGAATACCATTTCAACTCTGCTGCATTTTTAATGGTATTATTACAAAAATTTTTGGGTGTCACAAATTTCACTTTGAACAGAGTAACTTCCATTTCTCATGGAAATTTCTTTTTTAAACTAGAAAGTTTCATTGCAAAATTGAGATAGGGAAGAGCAAAGCTGACCCCAAGCATAATCTTGAATGTTTTTCATGACAGACGGACAGTGGATGTTTAGCATCACCTCTTTGGATTTTTGAATGTGAATTGGAACCACTTTATTTCTAGGTAAGCCATAACTGTGTGTTTGTGTTAAGTACCCTCTTCCTTTTATATGTGAATTGTGAGAAGGCTAAAGAGTGCAATATGCTGGACTTTGTTTTGTGCAGTGTTTATGTATTTGTTGAATGAGTCCAATGTTACTTGAGATTTTAAGTGCTAATAGTTCATTTGTCCTAAATGTCTATGTTCCCTGAGAGAAACCACACCAGCCACTCCATATGGTCAATATATGTACAGGACTTAATTTTGTGATCAGGTGTATAGTTGTTCTTTTAGCTTATTGCCATCTAGACGGGTTAGGTGAGGGCTGTCTGCCCCTTCTCTTGCATCAACACCTTCACTTAGCAGGATGTGGTGGTTTAGGGAATTTGCTGCTGAAAATCTGTGGGATTGCAAAGGCTTCCCGGAGGATTACTCTTCTGTCAGTTTAGAGCTCTGCATCAGCTCACTGTAGATTCACACGAGTAGTGGTATCAATGCAAGGCAATCAGTGCCAGTACCTGCAGCAACAAATTGTTTTATTGGCTTTAAATTTCTTATTTCTCTCTGCTCCAAGAAAAGGTTTGATACATGAGAAGGACTGTGAAGAGGTTGCGAACAGCTGCAGACTTCAGTAGCTGAGGGAGAAGCAGAGGGTGATAGAGATGAACGGGAAGGTTTTGATCTGTAGATGTAATTAAAAGAAAATTTGTCACTGAAAGCAAACTACTTCTGAGTGAAATACTAGAGGTTGTGCCAGTCTGGCTTCTTGTGTTTTTTCTACAGAGATTATAGGGACCAGAAGGGACATCTCTGTCACACCTGACATGCAGCCGAGTTGTCAGCACTGCACCGGGGCTGCAGGGCTGAGAGTCACGGACATCAGTTCTGGTTGTGACCCAAACAGTGCTGTTTGCCAGCCCTTCCTGGGTTCCTGGGAAGCCTGAAGCAGACAGAACATTTGATCTGGAGCACTTGCAGCATGTTACACCTAGAATCTCAAAGACAGTAGTATCTTAACTGTCTTGGGGATAGTAAGGCTGTGTGAGATGGTAGCTTTGACCCAGGGGTTCCTCGGAGAGATGGAAGCCATTGAGTATGGAAAGGGTTCTGTAAATTAACCCTGCTTTAGTAACACTGAATGCTGTCATTAATTCAGCTCACTGTGTGAGGCATCCAACAAGTGTTGCTGTGGGAAAAAGACCACAAAAACTTCCATTTTTTGCAGGTGAAAACAAGCCCAGCATGGCAGCAGCCTGACTGGGTTTCTATCAAAGCTGTTCACAGTACCCAGGTGGAGTCAGGGCAGTCTGTCAAAATAAAGGTGTTTGCTGATCATGTGGAGGTTTCTTCAAAAGAAATAAAGCCACATGTAGAGGTGGAATTTGTAGAGATTCATCACTTTAAGGTCACAAAGGATGTGGAACCAGCGTAGCTGAAAGACAGCAATATTCCTGTTTAATTTCATTGGATGGGTGAACAAAACCAGGTCCAAGGGACGAGGTGGATGGGAGAGGTGGCAGGAGAGACTTAAGATGAAAGACTGCAATCATAGCTTTGACAATTTATGCAGGGTAGAAAATGATTCTCTGTGTTTTAAACTACTGATGTGAACTTGTAAGGACTGTGTAAATGACCAACAAAGCTATTTTGCGTACTTTATTTTTAGGTTTTACTTTCTCCTTTTAAAGAGCTTCTATTTTGTCACCGTCATATGGGAGTTGAAATAAGAATTATGTACATGACATACCTATTAAATTTTGTAATAGCATTTCAACTAAAATTAATGGCCCAGGATGATCCTTCTGAGCCAGAGAGGAGAGAATCTCAAAAACGTATGTTCAGCATGGACTTATCCACTCCAGTGGCTGGGACTGAAGTGAGTTGAACGGAGATCTTAGAGACAGGACAAGTAGAATGAAAAGTAAAAATAAAAGGAAAAATAGTAGGAGTGGAGATGAATATTCTTGATGTGACAGAAGAAACAGGAAATGGGGAGGAAAAAAAGGGAGTGAAATGAGGAAATAAAGATTTGTTAAATTATGGACTATTTCGTATTTATTCCATATAAAGTTGTGGTTCACTTTTTTATTAAGTTCATTGGTAGAAAATAATAAATTGGTAGGAATTATACCTGGTAAGAAGATTAGTTAGTATTTTTTTTTACCTGATATATTTTTGAAGTCCTAACTGTTGGCTGTTAGGCCTTTTACAGTTAAGACTTCTTTTCAAAATGAAACCCTCAAGTATGACTTTACTGATCTTAAAGGTTATTTTTTTCAGACTAACCAAATACAAGCCGCAGAAGCATATAAAAATTTTTTTTGTGTGTGTAAAAGGAAAGGTTCTAAAAATCAAATCTTAATATAAAAGTGACAAGCCAATAATAAATTCTAAATACTAATGCAGCAGAAGCAATTGTTCATGCTCTTAGGTGTGAGCTGTTTGAGCTGTGCTGGAAACTTTTCATTATAAGGTTTTCATTTCTGTCAGTGCACAGAGGAAAATTGAATCTTGTAGACTATTTTTTTAAATGGCCAGTATCCCTTACAACTTCTGAAAAATGTGACATGAATTATTGCTTTAGTTCTCCAGGTTTTGAATGTCCTTGTCAGATTAAGTAACAGTATAACTGTTTTCAGAAGTGTTTTGTGTATACATGTATATGGTGATCTATTACTGTTGTTCTTTTAAATGACCTTGGGAGCAGGAGAATATGGGATGGGAAGAGAGTAAACTAGTTTTCATTTAAAATTTTCTGTTTTCTAAGAATACATGGGAAAGTTTCTTAATTAAATAATATCATAATAGACAGCTGGAAGATGAACTATGATGATTATATTCAGGTCTTCACATGGTAAGTATATTCTTAAAATACTAACTGCTTGACAAGAATTAGGCATCATTTTCCACCAAAAGTAGTGTGAACTGTTTAAGATGAAGTTAGCAATGCAGGGAGAGCAAGATCAAACATTTTACCTAATCCAGACAATTAAGTTGGATGTCTGAAGTAGGCTTCACTAACTGCTTAAGGATTGATGCTGAGTGCCAGAATTAATATCTAAAGCCAAATCTCTGGAGTGAATTTGTACTTCACACACAGATGTGTCCTTAATTTACCTTAGGCCTTAGTTAGTAAGATAACTTACAAACATCTCATGTGTCTTGATAAAATGAGGAGCACTGTGGTCGTAGAATTTCAGAATGCATTTCAGAGATTTTTTTAGAAAGTAATTAGAAGTTTATAAACAAGATGATAACGTTTCACACCTGTTGCTGTGCAGTTTTTGAGACTTTTTATCTCATGGAATATCTTGTATGGGCGTGTTCTGTACGGTTATGAGGAGTACCACGTAATGAAGTTTTTAACACAAACCTCTAGTAAATTCATTGCCAGGTATTTTACAGATATAATACCTAAATATGTTTCACATAGAGAACTGTGAAGAAAAGTACTGTGGTAATTGTAGGGGTTGCCTTGTATTGTTGGCCAGATGTGTTTTCCCAAGAACTGGGTACACTCTCAAACTGGAATTCAGCTTTATGCCAGATTGTGGTCTGTAGTGCTAGACTGTGACTCAGAGCCTAAAATTAAAAGGCTTTTCCTGTGTTTTACATCCTCAAAGAATGATGGTTTTCCAGCAGGTGTTAATGATGAGGTGCCTGCTAATTTACAAACACATCAGTGAAACTTCATGAAGTTTTTAAAATTAGGGGTAAAATTTTTCAAAAGTAGCAAAAGACACAAACTCAGTGACTTCTGAAACAAAGGCTCTAATTTTTAACCCACAGGAAAAAATAAGGCCTTGTGTTATCTCTTTTTTAATAAAAAAGTCTTTCATATATATTTTTCTTTAATGAAAACATTGCAAGCCCTTTTTTGCAATGTTCACCTTCATTAACACAACTTGCTGACTTCCTTCCTCAGCTGCAGTTCTTCCTACACTCAGAGGTCAGAAAAGAGCAAGATCAACAAGCCACGCATCTGGCTGTCCCTCTTTCCAACTGGAACAAAGAAACAATTTTTTAATGGCTATTGAGTTAATTGTAAACAATTTGGTTTTGGAGTCGCTGACTTGTAGCAAATGTTTGTGGTAGGCGGATGTAGGGAAAAAGGACTATGTCCTAACACAATTCCTCTGTGGCCAGCGAGGAGAAAAAATCACTTTAAAAAGAAAAGAAAAGGAAAGGAATGTTTTACTCCTTGTAGCATTGAAGCACACTGAGAATTTTGAGTGCATATATGGGATATTTCACAAGCTTAAAATATATGCTTTGATGAGGCAGAGAGACAGAAGTACTTGCTCATTTAATTTTTCTGTAATCTTGTATACAGCAATACTGATTTTTCAACCCCCTTAATTTTCATGAGCTGTTTATGTATGAACAAACTGACAGTGATAAAAGACCAGGGACAAACAGTAGTAATAGGTGAAACTATTCTAAAATGAGCATTCTGTTCTAATACTTTTCTCTGGTATTTATACTGTTCCTAAAGGCATTTTTTCAGTAAACAGTTGTCAGAACCCTATATTTACAGTCATTGACCCTTAATTAATATTTTGAAAACAAATCCTTAAATAATTAGTGTAGTAGTTTTCTTACTTTCCCAGTTGTTGTAATCTTTTATACTGTCTAGAATCTTGTAGCATAAGTATATGTAAATTATTAGAATTACCTTTTTTTTTAAAGTTTTATGTAAACTTTTGGTGTGACTTTTATGCTTTTGCACTTCACAACAGGCCTGTTTATTTATAGCACTTCTGAAACCCTAACTACTTTTAAAATACCTTGCTGTATTTTTATGTGTCTTAATTTGAAATCACATTGATCCCATATTTTGGTTGCTTTGTTTAATAGGTTTGTCATGATGGTTTTATTTTTAATCTGACCATCCTGCTGAATATTTGCAAATGTCTTGATCTGAAAAGTAAATTGCTAATGCTGTTTGGAATTATGCCAAAGCTTATGACAAAATTGAATGAAATAAATCATTCAAAGGAAAGGTTTTCAATGGATTTGGTTGTAGGAGGTAAAGTGTTCTGTATCATGATAATTTTCTGTCAAAATTAGGTGTTTGTGTTGCTAATGCCACTTAGTGGATATCTGCCTTAACTGCAGCCTGTTCCAAAGCCAAATCAGGTGCCAGACAGCTCTCTTGATTTGTATATTGGAATTTTCCTCCTGCCTAGAATATGTTGACTATAGCATGTTTTCAAGAAACTTAATTATCAAGTGCATTTTAAGAAGTTTATTATAGCTAGTTCAGTTTTTTGATTAAATTTATTAAAATGTAGGAATTATTTATTAAAGAATTTTGAACTTAGAAGAAAATAAGGATTTTATTTGCATATTTCATTTGGTTTGAAACATTAAAAAACAGTCTTGGTCACTTTGCACTGATTCTTTAGGTTAATGAAATATTGGTTGATAGTAAAGTGATAATTTTGGTGGTTTAGGCAATGCTTTCCTTTAGCCCTTTTGGCTGGTGCCTGGACAAACACTGACCTGGAACAAGCTGATAGTTCAAGAACTGAATCAAAGAAAGCAGTGAGTGCCTTTTGTTTGATGTATCCAAAATGGGAGTGGGATAGGCCCTGCTGTAACTGGACTTTTTCAGACTTCAAATAAGTGGTGAGAGCAGGGTGCTGGTCATGCCAAGGTTGGATGTTTGATCCCCTCATGGGCCATTCACTTCAGAGCTGGACTCAATGATCCTCGTGGGTCCTTCCAACTCCGAATATTCCATGATTCTGTAATTCTCCTTTGGAGGACCTGAAAGGTGAGATAGGTACCAAATGTCTGTTCTACCATTGTCATTGAAAGTTATTATTTCCTGAATACATTTTTTTTAAAAAAGATTCTTTTTTGCTAAGTAGTTTGGATGGTAGTATTAATAACTTGGTGTATTTCATACAAAATGTAAATGGATAAAAAATTCATCTTTTATCTGATACCAATACATGTATACATATATAATCTATATTGTATATTTTTTTCTAAGATTAGTGTTTCAAAAAAATCTAGTCTATACAAAAAGAATATTATTTTTTTTGCAGTTTAAAGGCTTTTTTTAAATGGAAAAGATTATTTGCACTTTTGAAATATATATTGATTTAGGTCTTCCAATTTCTTTTTAGTCTGTAAACTCTGTTCTTTGAACTTTTTTTTGACTTCAGTAAATTTCCATTATTTTCCATCAACCCTGATAATCTTCAATCACTATGTATTTTTACCTAATCTCTCAGGCTTTCCTGAAGTTTTCATTTATGCTGTTTTTATTAGTAAATCCGTTGAATAATTTGCAACTAAAATAGTAATTGGCTCAGAGGAAAATAAACCAAAATTCAGTTTCCAGACATGTTTTAGTGCTGTATTATAGACTGCTTAAATTAGCGATGAAGATTGAAAGAGAATACAAAGACTTTTGCTGACATAAGTAGCAGTATTTTTTAGAAAATTTCTTATCTTCCATGTGTTTACAATGAAATTAGAAATAATTGCAGGGTTTTATATGCCTTCTGCCATCCTCCACAGAACTCACATCATCTTATGTCATGAGGTAAGAGGAACCTGAGCTGTAGGACTCTTTTTAGTGCAGCTTTAAGTCACCCAGGCATTCCTCCTGCCCATAGATGGCTTTCAGTCACCAAACAGAAAGCTTTTGTTAAGTCAATGTGTTTAATATTTCGATTTTGTTACAGTTATAATCTGGATGTATCTAACATTTTTTTTCTGTAATAAGCAGACAGTTCTCAGTTCTTGGTCAAGCAAGCTCATTTGCAAGTCCCTGTGTACATGCACACAGTGGGTGTTTGCATGTCTGCATGTTTAGTTTTTACAAAATACAAGCTTTTCAACAAAGTTTTAAAATATTTTTACATTTCCTATTTAAATAGTTATTTATAATTTGAAATGTCCTCAGAAACTAATGGATGGTGCCTTTTCAAGGATGTATGTATTTTAGATGTGACTTCTGTCACCTCTAATTGTAATGGCAAGTTAGTTACAAGTGAAAATGAAACAAGGTTATGCAAAAGTAAAATTTAAAATCTTGCTCTAAACCTAAATATAGTGTATTTTGTATCATTGCTAGTACTAGAAGGCATGATTTGCCTTTGAATGGGATTTATCAAAAGCAGTAAGAAAGTCTTGAATATGACTGCTTCCTTCTGTTTTTGGTAGTAGGTAACTGGCATTTTAAAATTAGAGATCCCGTCCTGTGTTATCTGCTTTAGTCAGACTACAAAACCATTTCTTCATTCTCAACTTCTAGGCTGCTTCTTGAATTCAAAAGAAATAATGTTAATCCATACTTCTTGAAAAAGCGTAAATAAAGCCAGTGTTTCTGTGCAGGTTGGACCACAAGCGCCAGAGCTGATGTGGCAGGTGGCAGATGCCAGGTGGGGATGCCCTGCTGAGAACCCTCACCAGCCTGGGGATCTCACTGTGCTAAGCCTGCAGCCCCCATGTGCTCTTCAACCTTTGAGTGGAAATGACACTTCTGATCATTTCACATGCAGCCACAGTTACTTTTAAGCTAAATTCTGAGTTTCAGCAGGAAGAAAGGGAAAGCAATATGATTTGGTTTCTAATACTGCTCTTAGTTCTGAAATGTGGTTATTATAATATTGTCTGGATTAGTTTGGGTTTTGTTTGAGCTGTAAGAGTAGAGGAGAAGGTCATGCCCTGGAGCTGGAGCCCATGCAGAAACACTGGCTGATCGTGCAGAGGGAGGTTGTTACTGCTGGGCTGATTTCAGCTGGTGTGAGGCTCCATGGCCTCCCTTTAGGTGGGAAGGTGAGCTATGGACATGGCCAGGGAACTGGTGCACCTCATTTTTAATGAAAGGCTGAGGGAGCTGGGGCTGTTTAGCCTGGAGAGGAAAAAAGTGAGAGAGATTTACGCCATCAATGTGTGTAAAAGGGAGGGTGTCAAGAGGATGGACCAGGCACTCTTTGGTGTTGCCCAGCAGTAGGACAAGAGGCAACGGGCAGAAACCGATGCACAGGAATTTCCACCTGAACGTGAGGAAGAACTTCCCTGTGCGGGAGCAGATTGCCCGGGGGGGCTGTGGATCGCCCAGGGGGGCTGTGGATGGCCCGGGGGGGCTGTTGATCGCCCAGGGGGGCTGTGGATCGCCCACAGGGGCTGTGGATGGCCCGGGGGGCTGTGGATGGCCCGGAGGGGCTGTGGATCGCCCGGAGGGGCTGTGGATCGCCCGGAGGGGCTGTGGATCGCCCACAGGGGCTGTGGTTTTCTCTGCCTGGAGCTGTTCCAAAGCCTGGGGCGGTGCGGTGGCGGCCCTTCGGCAGCAGGGGGCGCTCCCACGCCGTCCCGTCGGCGCGCTCGGCTGTCCATGGATAATGGCAAATGGGAATGGGTAATGGGAATGGGTAATGGAAACGGATAATGGAAACGGATAATGGAAGCGGATAATGAGCCTCTGCAGGCCTGTGCGCCTCCCAGCTGGGGAACCAGCTGACAGAAATGGTCTGGGACTGGCCACCATCCACACTGGTCAGTCAGCAATACATACATACATACATACCTNATAATGGCAAATGGGAATGGGTAATGGGAATGGGTAATGGAAACGGATAATGGAAGCGGATAATGAGCCTCTGCAGGCCTGTGCGCCTCCCAGCTGGGGAACCAGCTGACAGAAATGGTCTGGGACTGGCCACCATCCACACTGGTCAGTCAGCAATACATACATACATACATACCTACATACATACATACATACATACAGGAAAGTGGGAGTAGCGTGTACAGTCACTACCGTGCATCAATTCTATTGTCTTAAAAAAAGTTATTGTGCAAATTTCATTACTATCCTAGGAATGGCTTCCAGGAGGGATTGGAATTAATTACTGCAGAGCCTGCCAGGGTCAGTACATGCTTTCAATTTTCATTTCCACTTACAAGAAATCTGTTTTTTAATTAAAAGGATGGTTTTAATTCTGCACCACCCATAGTAGTCCTTCCCTGTTTTTTATTTTAGGCAAATGACAGAATTGTTAATATACCAAAAAAAGTTGCAGTGGTTTTAGCAGCTCATGTTGAGGCACAAGGCTTGTTTGCCAATCAGTGTAAGTAAAACACGTTATTTGAAAATAGATTTACTAGGGAATGTACTTCTTAAAGTATTAGGCACAATGCAAAATTAAGAATCTCTTTGTGTTTGCATCATTAGGAGGGCTAATGTGCTTGTCTATTAACACAATTTTCAAGGCAGGCTCTTTTGCAGAAAAATGCCATACACTCATTCTGCCGTGTATGTCTTAATGAATTGAGTCTTTAATTTGAAAGTATGTGCACTGACAAAATAATATCAGAAGGATTAAAAAAATACACAGAATTAATTAAGAAAAAAGGAGGAGTTTTATTGAAATTTATACTTTTCAATAACTCCTGCATACTTACAGGTTAGACTAGTGTTTTGGAGAAAACCTTTTACTGTTCAATATTCAGTCTCCTCATCCCTTGACTGTGAGAGCGGTCATTCAAAAATTCCAGAGTTTAGCAACTTTCTAAGCTGCCTTAAGTTTAATTTATAGTCCAGTCTAATGATTAAATATTTTTTCCTTGGTCTTTCTGGCTACCAGTCTATCTACATTTGTGGGATTGATTTGGTTTTATCATTGAGTGGAATAATTTACATTTGTATTTATGGAATGTCTTCTGGGTAGTATTTCCAGTTTATTAAATATTTTGAATTATGATCCTATTTTCCAGAGTATTTTAATTCCCTTCTAGCTTAGTGAATATTTTAAAAGGGTATTTTCTTTTCTGCCTGTCACTAATTAAAAGTATTGAACAAAACCAATTCTACACAACAGATACTGTTTAAAAGTACTGTTGTCTTTTTTTTTTTTGCCAGTAAACTGCTGACAGCAACTTTTTCAGATTTTCAGTGTTCTAGCAAATTTATGGTAGTAAATAACATTTTCTCTTTCTTCATCTCGAGTGCTTTGTCAAAGCTCCCTCTGTATATTTCTTCAATTCTGCCCTGTGCTTATACAGGTGTGTTGATCTCGGAGCCTCCATTTTGTCTCTCTTGTCCATCAGAATAACATGTTGTGTATTTTCTTTTCTGCTAAGTTTCCTGCACTCCCTTATCCCTTAAATCAACTTTCCAAGACACCTGTCCTTCCAGGTACCTGAGATTACTGAAACTGCCTTTGTGAAATCAGTTTAATTTGCTGTTTTCTCCTTGTTTAGTAACCTCTTCTATTTTTAATTTCTCCTGTTTCCGTCCAGTTAATTCTCCCCATAACTACCATAAAAGTCAATAATAGCCTCTCAAAAGGACAGGAACCTGTAAAGATTCATGGTTAATTAGTTCTCCTGAAGCTTCTTGCCCCATTCTGTTACTCACATGCCTCCATACATCAGCAGAACCTTTTAAAACATTTCCCTGGGTTACATGGTCTCTCAAGTTGCTGTTTTGGGATGTTAGCTGTTGTTTCTTCTTTTTTTCCCTCACCCAGACACATATAGAAGTTTTTCTTTTACCTTTTTATGAAATTTTAAATACATTTTGAAAGTATACATTATCTTCCAGTTTATTTACAGTGGATTTTGATTTTTTTTCTAGTGGAACTCTTGCTATTTCCATCAGCAGCCTTGTAACAGCTTTGTAATAGGTCAGCAAGTTTTCTTTTTTTTTTTTTGATGAGATATTTAATAAGACCACTATGACAAATTTTTAAACTAAAAGAAGCAAATCCCTAGAAAGATCCACATTTCATGTTTACTTCCTCAAATCTTGAGCTATTTGTAACTATTGCCAGCAATGGCTGTCTTAATTCCACTAATGTCAATATCTTTGATTGAATTAATTGTCTGTTTAGTATTTTAAATGTTCTTTAACTTCTTTCCCCTTTCCTAGGGAACCATACTTGTAAAGACTGCTTCTGATCCATATCTTATAAATTATTACCTTTCAAACCATAACTACAAAATGGCAAAATGCATTATATCCTACATATTGACAGATTCAGAGCAGATCACGAGGAAATATGCACTAAGAAATCCAGTCCCTGTAGGATTTATGTTTGACTTACTGAGATTAGATGTGCTGTTTTGGCATTTATGTATTAAAACGAGAAGAAAAATAGACAGAGAAGAAAGCTAGCATGCAAAGACTTACTCCTTTTATCAACACAAGAATATAACTGGAAGATAAAATCACTCTGAGGAAAGTTTTTGCCATAGTTGCCCAGAGAACTAGAATATGATGGTTTTCATCTTGTTTTTCAGACACTTGCATTGGGTTTTCTGTATGTATAATAAAAGTACTTTGTGTGGCATAATCAGGAGACTGAATAATCAGCAGTCATTACAGGCAGAAAGAACCAGTAACAATTTTTTTTCTGTTTCTGATTTTTCACCCAGAAGTCCTATTTCTGATTCTGATTCTTATCTGATCTAGCATAGATTTTTCACTCATTATATTCACAAATATTGAAACCAGATACCTTCTCAAATGTTCATTAAATTTCCAAAACTGAGTGTGTTCTAAGGTGACTTATTTCTTTTCCCACTATGAATTTGGTGGGAGATGATGAGGGCAAGAAAACTTTTAAGAGGAAGATGGTACTGTGGCTCTCTTAGAAGATTTTGGAGGAACTAAGTCAAACTCCACTTGGAACAAAATAGATTGGTTTTATTTTGAAGGAAGAAACACTCAAACTAGCCAAACCTGTCCTGTATCTTTTAAAGGCGTCTCCCTGCTGTGAAAATTGATAGAGACTCCATTCGCTGTGTCCCTGGTTTGTGTAAAGGATCTGTGCAGGCAACACCGTATTCAGGCAAGATTGCTCTATGCTCAGGCAGAAGGATCAAAGTGCAGCAGTACTTTCTTAAATTCAAATATAATTTTACTCTAATTACTTAATTGGATTCCATTCTACCTTTTTGTTGGTGGTTTTTTGTTTGTCTGGTTCGTGTTTTGTTTTGTTTTTTTATTATGACCTATGAATCAAAATCCATACATTTTGGATGCCTGGTTTTCATTCTTTCATGATGGCTGCTCTGACATTATATACTCTGAAAATATACAGGAATTCTGTTCAACGTAAACTCAGGTGTGAGGGTTGGCATACAGAAAAATCCCCCTGCTGGATAAGTTTTAGGTTCATCTAAGGTAATTTTTTCTTTTTTTACCTTTAAATTTTAGAGAAACCACAAGCCAAACTCTGTAATCCTTGGGGCTACAGGTACTAATGTTGGCCAACTCTTTAAACATTTTATGATTACTGAAAAACATATTTGTCGTTACGACCCATTTATTAATTCCCTTTGATTTGCCAGACTTTTTTGTAGGTTTTAATTGTGTCCTGTAATGTGCATATCAGTTAACAGCAGAAGCTCTTGGCTGGAAGTGTTCCTTAACTAGGAATTTTAATAATATGGTTGTTCAAAGAGGGAATGATTCTTTTATCTTGAGTTACTTTCACCTTGAGCAACTTTCTTCTCTTATTCCACTTTTCACTTCTTTATAGCTATTTTCTGGTTTTGAGTTTTGTTGGGGTTTCTTTTTGTCTGTTTATACTTCACCTGCCTAAAGAATGTGTGGCACTGATTTTTCTTTGCTTGTGTATAGGTTGCCACTTGGTGCACTTTATGTATGTTATTTGTATTATGAAAACCTTATAAATCAAGTGTTTAGAGGCCAGCATTGGAGATTTTTTTTTTTTTTTCTGGAAAATGAATATAGCTTGCTTTCTGAAAAGAGTTTGGTTATGTTTTTGTCTTATCTGTGCCTTTCTAGAGAATACGGTACATACTTCATTATCGAATATCTTTGGAGGTTTTGTGCAATTATCACCTCAACACAAATGTATGATTATTTTTACTTTTTTTTTCTTAGTATAACAAAGCTTTTTTAAACTTGTTTCTAGAATAAAGTCCATGGAGAAGTAATACCATTTTTGAAAACTAACTGTATTTGCACAACTGAGACTATTAAATATCAGTTGTTATATTTTTGTTCATCAATGCAGCTGCTGTTTATAAGATTTAAACACTTAGCAGTAAAACAGCTGAAGATAGTAATAATACCATATCCATGCAAATATTCTCAACTATAAGAAGGTTGAAGAGATTACTAAAAAGAAACCTACTGTGGAATCTGATGGGAAGAAGTAATAGAAACATAGAATCATATAGGTTGGAAAAGATCTCTGAGTTCATTGAGTCCAGCTGTTGACTTGACCCTGCCAAATCCACCATGTCCCTAAGCACAACATCTACAAGTCTTTTAAATACCTCTAGAGATGATGACCCACCCACTTCTCCAGGCAGCTTGTGCCAGTGCTTGACTGCCCTCTCAGAGAAGAAATTTTTCCTAATATCCAATCTAAACCTTCCTGGTGCAACTTGAGGCCATTTCCTCTTGTCTTATTGCTCGTTACCACTTCCCTGGTCCTGCTGGCCACTCTATTGCAATGGCAGCCTGGATGCCATTGGCCATCTTGACCACCTGGGCACAGTCTGGCTCATGTTCAGCTGCTGTGGAACAGCACCTCCAGATCCTTTTCCTCTTGGCCACTTTCCAGCCACTCTTCCCCAGCCTGTAGCACTGCAGGCGTTGTTGTGACCCAAGGGCAGGACTTGGCCTTGTTGAACCTCATACAATTGGCCTCAGCATCAGTCCAGCCCATCCAGATCCCTCTGCAGAGCCTTCCTGCCCTGCAGCAGGTCAGCACTCCTGCCCAACTTGGTGTCGTCTGTGAACTGACTGAGAGTGCAATTGATCGCAGAATCACTGAGGTCGGAAAAGAGCTCCAAGATTATCGATTCCAACCTTTGACTGAACACCATCATGCCAACTACAACCAAGTGCCATGTCCAGTTGTTTCTTGAACACTTTTGGAGTGGTGACTCCACCACCTGGCCAGTCTGTTCCTGTGTTTAACCACTCTTTCCATGAAGAAATGCTTCCTGGTGTCCAACCTGAGCCTCCACTGGTGCAGCTCGAGGCCATGTCCTCTCATCCTAGTGCCAGTTGCCTGGGAGAAGAGACCAAACCCCACCTGGCTACAGCCTCCTTTCAGGTAGTTATAGAGAGTGTTAAGGTCTCCCCTGAGCCTCCTTTTCTCCAAGCTAAATACTCCCAGCTCCCTCAGCTGCTCATCAGGCTTGTGCCACAGGCCCTTCACCTGCTCCATTGCCCTTCTCTGGACACGCTCTAGCACCTCAATGCTTTTCGTGTAGTTAGGGGCTCAGAACTGGACACAGCACTTGAGGTGTGGCCTCACAACTACAAATCCCCTTGTCCAGATCACTGGTAAATATATTTAATGGGACTGGCCCCAGTACTGAACCCTGGGGAGCACCACTGGTGTCCAACCACCATTTGGCTCTAACTCCATTCACTACCACAGTTTTTTACCCTGTGTCCAGGCCGTGCGTAGCCAGTTTCCCCAAGCTAATTTTTTGAATCTTGCACTTCTGCTGTTTCCTTACAAGCACTTCAACAAACTGTATGAGTGAATATCACAATGATTTGGAATCATGCTTTTGATCTGAGAGATCTTGAGTTTGTCAGATGCTGGTATATTTTTTGAAACCACAATTAATTATTCATGCAGTAAGGTCAGTCCCAGTGCTTTAATGATGCTGATGTCCTTAGTACATTTGCCTCAGACTATGGACTGGATGCCTCCTGTCTCTACCTACTAGAAGTTACCATTCTGAGTCATCCATTGCCACTCCTGAGCTTGGGAGCCTTTCTCCTGAAACTCCCAGTGGAGCTGCTCATGAAAACACGCACAAGCCCTGCTTTCGTGAGGATGATCTAAATGAGGTTAAGCAGTAGGTATTTGCTGATCCAGCTCATTTTGACAAAAGCCTTTCAGACCATGTTTATGTGAGCAGACAGATTTAGGAAATATTGTCTGGCAAAGGGGCACTGATGAGCTGCAAAAGCTTGAACTGGTGAATGTGTTCGTTTTCACAAACACAAGGTTTTAAAGCTTTGTCTCTGTTACATCTTCAGTGTACTGCAGTGCTGCTGATGGTGTTGAATTGGTACTAATTAAATTAGTCCTGTAAGAGAAGAAATAAACCAGTACTTCTCCAGCAATTTGTATAGTACTGTAGCTGTTACTTGAAAGTGGTGCAAAACTCCACACTTGAGAATTGTGTAGTTGCTTAAAACAGTGTGTAAACCAAGATTTCAAAGAAGGATTGAGTAACATGATATTCGGTGTTCAGTTAGTAATACCCAGTTTGGGAGCACTTACTAAATTTTCAGAAGTGGATTTAAGTATATAATAAATATATTTCAGTATACTTTCAGTATATGCATGTAAAATCCATGGCAGATTTGTGGGGTTGAATTCTGATTTTTTTGGGGGGGATAGTATTTTATATATCACAATTCAGAAATAACCTGATTGCTTTAGTGGGGTAGGAGGAATTTATTTTCCCATACAAGGTAATACCTCTAGAATGTTGAAACTAAATCAGTGGAATTTTAGGAACACAGTTATTTGTTGGAAAAGCAGCCTGATATTTTGTTCAAAGCTCAAGTTTTAAAACATGCTACTGGATAATGGTAAATAAAATGCAAAATGCTAAATGTACCTTCCTGTTCATTGCTGGGTTATAGTTTATTTATGTCTGTGTGCTATTAATTAAATGTTGAGCATCAAAAATTAAGCAATGATCTTTAAAATGTCAACAATAGCTTAAAAACTATTTTCTGTATGCTTATGTAATATCTTAGGGTAAGGTTTAATGGTTTGGAAAACAATAGGGAAAAATGCAGACATCGTTGTCAACATGTCAGTTTTTAAAGCATAGTTAAAAGTTGGAATTTTAAGGGATTTAGACATTAAAGAGAAGCTACTAGCATTTAGCGGTGCAGCATCAGCAATTTTTTTATGTATGCATTGAGTCTCAGTTCAACATTTAAACTGATTTTACAGTAAGTAAAATAAAATACTTTCTGGTTCATGAAGTAGAATTTTATGCTCCTATGTTAAACCTTTATGATTTGCTTCTGTACATCAGCTGTTATTTGCATTTCTCTTGCAACCACAGTATATATATATTGACCTGCTCAGAATGTGTGCTGTTAGTTACTTTGAAATCTCATTAAAATTATCCTGGAGGTGACTTTCAGTTCCTGGGGTTTGGAATATGTTATTGGAGTTTTTGAGGAAAGAGTTTGAAAGAGCCAAATACTGGGAAGCAGCTGGCAATGCAGAATGAAAATAATTTAGTTTGAGGCAAAGATTTGCATTTATTAGCACTTCCTTTAAGGTGAAGTTTGGCCTTTTAATTTGAAATTAAAAACTTAGTGTTGAATGATGAGTTACACTTGAAAGTGAAAGTTTCTTGGAACCAGATGCTGCTTTTAGTTTTGTTTTTTAGGAAACCATAAAGAAATTATATAAAAAAATAATTAAAACATGTTTAGCAGCTGCTTAAACCATATTTTCTAGATGTTGATGTTGAATATGACTATTTTTGGGGTTGATGTGCTTTGAAAATAGATGGTGTCAAACCAGAGCCTTCTGGACCAATGGAAGATGCCGCCTGCATGAACGTGTGTATATAAGTTTGTGGTAGGCTTCTGTTCCATACTTGTGACCTGAATAGCTGGATCAGTTTCTGCACAGGGATTGAAGGAGGGAATAAAGTGAAAAACAAGCTGGGAATGTAACAAAAAGTCCCAGAAAAAACCCTCAGAAATCTCCCAAGCCGAGATGTGCTGTACTTGCTTAAGAAGGATCAGAGGCAGAGCTTGGGCACATGACCTCAAGCGACTCGATGCAAACGAGGGCGCGTGTCCTCAGGTTTTTGGCACAAAGGGTTCCTCGCTGTTCGAAGCATGCTGTCAGCTAAACCAGTTCTGGACGCAGTGCGAGCTTTGGCAGCAGAAGAAATGCTTGGGTGCTCTCTGAAGATTGGAGGCGATGAGGTAAGATATGGCTTAAAAAGAGTTGAAAGTGAAGAATCCAAGCTGAGTCAGTCGTTTCGATTGTGATAGTATTACATTATATAATTTTTTTTCAAGGTTATGAAAAGGAAAATAAGTGTGTGTGCTTTATCATGTTTCTCCTAGCTGATGCTGATAAAATGTATTATATACCAGTGTGATGAAAGTATTAAATTATTGAAGATATAAGTTTAAACACTGTATAAAATCTATTTTGCTCTGTTTGCATGTTTTTCCCCTTTCTAGGCTAATCAGAAAGTCAAACTCAGTTTATAAGGTGCTGATCTTGTTCTGAAAGTAGAAGTGTAAATATTTTTCCTGCATGTAATGAATGTAACTTTATGAATAATGGAAAATGTTTCTTTGTGTTTCAATTTTGTATATGCAAGATGTTGCTAATTACAAAGGGCTTGACAGTCTGCTCACTGGATTTGTTCTGGAGAGAAAATTTTGAAGAAGTATTTAATGCAAAACAAAGCCATTTATTTAACAAAAGCCTTGCTTACATGAAAATGCATGTTCTGAATGGATTATTGATTAAATTTATATCATTTTATGGTATGACTGTGGCTGCTTTGAAATCTCCAAGCCTCACATTACTTTCCTAGGTTTTCCTGATGTAGAAATAGATCCTTTATATGCACACAGAAAATAGGGTTAATGATACTTTTCCTACTCTAATGCTTGTAGGAAAACTTGAAAAAAGCTTTGTCTCCTCATATGGAGTATCAGCCATGTACATGCTTAGAATAATTTCTTGTGGTCTGATTTCTTAAGTGAGAAAAGAGTTAAACTGAATCACAGATGAACATCAGAGTGGTCCCCAAGAGCCGTGGTTTAGAGTAATGAGAATAGTTCTCTTTGAGGCAAAAATCAGTTTTCAATCTGTGTTTTAAATCTAAAATTACATTTTTCTACATCCCTTCAGGCAGATCTCTTTATCCTGATATGTGCTTTTCATGGTTTAATTTTTCTGTCTTCTGAGAAAAAGTTTAAGTTTGACCAAGAAAGCTCTACTTCTACACAGTTTCAGAATAACTTATCTTCCTAAAGACTATACTGGCAAAAAACCTTTTTTCAAATCTCTTTCCTTTTTATCTTCCATAGAGACTTGCTTTTTTGAGAACTGGTCACTTTTCCTTTTGGGAGTTGTTCATAACTTGAAATGCAAAGAATTCTAAGATGATAAAAGATAAGAATAACAGATAAAAAGAGTTCAAACCTCCCATTTTTTCTCTCTCTTTTTTTTTAATGCATACATACACTTCTAAAAGATAAAAAGCTTTTTAGCTGTCCTTTTTGATAGAATTTTATAGTAATATATTATAAAATCTTCCTGACTAGAAACAAGACTAGACTTCCTGACTAGATTTTTTTTTTCCTTATAGTGAGTTATTTTCTTAAAATGACATGGATTTTTGCTGAAGATCTAAGACAAGTGTTAAGCTGTCAGTTTTTACTTTTAAATGGTATTCAGTAATCTGGAGTCCAGCAATTTAGAGAACTAACAAATAGAGATATAGCTCTGAGTTTATTTCTCTTGCTAAGTGAATAAACTCATAAATGTCTATTTATACACTGGGATGTTATCCTGATGTTTAAATTCCAATTTGTTGAACAGAATTATTTCTGTGTTTTTCTGAGGTCTTCCTCTTTCTGCATAAATATCACAGAATTGACCATCAAAATGTTTCTCATGGTCCAGAACTTGCCAAAATGTTGAATATATGATGCAGACTGTGTCAAGCTCTTAGCTGTAGTATTCTGAGTTTACATGTATAACTGTTTATGATTTTGTTGCATTTACTAGGTTTGCTGGGATGGGTAATCTTCTTAAAGTCCTTACCAGGGAAATTGAAAACTATCCACATTTTTTCCTGGATTTTGAAAGTAAGTTCAAACAATTACAAGACAATGAGAGAATCTTTTCCCTGACTTAGCTGCAAACTGAGGAAAAACTCTTAAAATCTGATTGCTTACAGTGTGTATTTTCCAGCACAACCACTCTGTCCAAGTCCTTGTCTCTAGAATCATTTGTTCACTCAGGACTCCTTTTCTCTTCCTTTTCTATTTTTCAGGAACCAAATGGGAAATCTTTTAAAAGTTCTCACTTGCACAGAGCTTGATCAGGGGCCAAATTTTTTCCTTGACTTTGAAAGTGAGCAAAGCTTCTTGCCTGGCTTGCCTTCTTTGCTTATTATTTCCTAATAAACTGCATGTGCTTATGCATCATAAAGCAATTCAAAAGGGATTTGCAAACAAATCAAATTACACTTCAGCAGAGTATTGCTTTCTGATATTTATAAAACCATACAAAATTACTTCGTTCTCGGCAGAGAAAGGGACAGAGAGGTAGATATGCAAGTAAAACCTTATCTTGAATTAAATTCAAAACATTTATGAGCCATTGTTAAACTTACATATGAATGAACTCAACCTCAACTTTCTTTATCAAATCAGGGTTAAAAAAATTATGATTCTTACTTGAATGGAAATACATGTTGAAAATAAAAAGCTGAAAAAAAAAAAAGCAGTGGAGGTGGAACTATTTTTGCTTGGTTCAGTGATGATTTAGCTGGGTTTATAGTTTCTAAGAAGTAGTGAAATGGTCAAGTGTATGTGCTTGATTGCATCTCTCTTAATTGCATGGTTATCAGTTGCAGAACAGTCTCTCCCATTCCAGTTTTCTTGTCACATCTATATTTGATCCAAAGCTGTTTTCACTTTTGCTGACTGCAGTTTCCCTGCATGTACTTCTAGACACTGTCACCAAATCCTTTAGTATGGGTTTAATCTGTCTTCACTACATATGTGAAATGCATTTTATTTGAAACACTAACAGTGTGTGATGTTTTCTCTCTTAATACCTGTGTTCTAAAAACAAAAAATAAGCCAATCAAAAAGTTTTGAGAAAATCCAGTGTTTTTAAAATACTTTCCTTTTGTAGTGTGGTTTAAAAGAGCATTTCAGGTGATTAGACACATATTTTGTCATCTTGAAATAGTTTTGTTCTTTAATCATTTATTCCTGAATTATTTTCTGAAAGAATTAACTGACACGCTATGAGCGTGTATGTCTGTGTACACTCAGAAGCACTGCTTCAAAAAGTCATTTAAATATATATTTAAACCTGATGAAATTGTTCAAACATGCTTTCTTAGATGAGAGCTAGAATGTATGACTGGAACTGTGCACATACCTTAATCTTCTCATCTAGAGCTAATTACCTCATGAAAAATCAGTTTTAAAATATGGAAAAAATGTTAATTGCTTAGTTTGGGTTTAGGAGAAGCCATGTATCCCTTCTTCTCTGTCTATAAAATTTGAAAACTTTACTGTCATCCCAGGATGTCAAACCTCTATCCAAACCACCACTTAATTTTTTTTTCTACCAAACTTTTGAGGGCCTTGGTGGTGCTCTGTGGCTTTGCAAGCTATTGTGAAAGCTTTCAGCTGCTCTGAGCTTACTGGTTTAATCAGCCCCATTGTGTCCTTGTTGGCAAGAAAGTGTTCCTGACCCAGGCTGCAGGCCTGGCAGGAAACAGGTGCTCTGGCAGTGGGGAGCCTTGGTAGAGGTGGTGGTGAGAGGGGGAAATACCTAATTTGTTGCCTTGGCAGTGAAGGTTGTTTCTCTTTCCAAAAGCACAAGAACTGAATGAAGAACCCTCTCCCATGGAAGGTGCCAGTGGTTAGGGCACACTAGTCAGGCACACCTACCTGGAGAGGAACAAAACTGTCTTCTCCAAATTTCAGTGAATTTCATGCTTGTAAGTGAAAGTTTAAAAGTTTTTCTCACAAAATACAGTTCCAGAGGTTTTTAGCAGCACAAAATCTGTATTGGCTCAAAGGGGTGTGACTAAAAAAAAGGGTTGTGGTTTTGTGCTTGGCTGTGGCCAATGGCTGTGGCCATTGTACAGTGGAAAAGGACACTCTTGAGTGAGTAGACATGGGTCTGAGTCTGGTGTGGGCTTGCTGGACCTGTGGCTTTCTGTGGCCTGAGCTGTCAGTTCGAGCTCATGGGTGAATGTGGTCACTACAGTTGGCCATTGGGAGGATGACGGGTGTGCTGAGCTGATGTGTTTACTGTATTCATCATTTGCATCAGCATCTTGCTTTTTAGTTTCTGTGGGCTTTTTCATTAGCTGGCTATGAAAAAAAAAAAAAAAAAAGTTTGACATCATCTTTTTTCCCCTACTTTGTGCAGGTGTCCACATTGTCAGTTGCAATTCTTTTTGACACTTAACATTCTTCTTCAGTGCAAACTGGAAACCAACTTCTGTAACTCCATGGTCATACTTGAAAAAACTTGAATCCAGCATCAATTTTACTTAATGTTGTACAGCAAAAGCAGTTCTGTTTGCTCCCCAGTACTCATTTTAGAGTTAGGCAGTTACACTGGGTGTGTGTGGAGAATAGCATTCTCCATGCAGGTGGAAAGGCCTTTTCTCTGAGCAGTATTGCAGACTTAATGCATTCAGCCAAATTACCCTTTTTTAAGGTATACTGAAAGGCTTAAATAGAGGAAGATAATTTCATCCTTATTAGAAAGTGCACCATTTTGCTGTTTTACACTTGGATCTTGATGGAAGTATTTTTAATCAACCTGCTACCCCTTGGGTTTGATTATGTATCACTTTACCTTAATTCCGTCTTAGCACTCAGCTTGAAAATAATGTTAAGAAAAGTGAGTGCCTGGCAAGTCTTGAGAGTCTGTGGATTTCAGGATTTCATGGCAAATTCTCTTGAGATGGATTTTTTCAGTTCAAGAACTGTTCTGTACTTTAAATGTTGACCTTATTTAAATTAGTGGCAAATAAATTAATTCTGGGTATTTGAGCTCTTTCTGTACCATCTTAAAATTGCTCTCTTTTGCAAAAAATCTATTGTCAAATCACTACTGGCTTTTTCAGGCAAAGCAAACAAATAATTCCACATTAATTCTTGGAAATAATTTGAAAGCTGAGGCAACAATTTAGCTTGAATCTAAAAGACTAAAGCTTATAGATCATTCGGAGATGTCCTTAAGTGACACCTACAGTCCCATCCTCTCCTCAAATACTTTTTATAAGACATTTCTAACCTTAATGTGAGCAGGTTCTCTTTTTTTTTTTTTTTTTTTTTTTTTTTTTTTTTTTTTTTTNCTCCTCCAAGAATCTTATTTTCTAGGATTCCCCCACATCCCCAGAAAGATTAATGAAATTTTCAGTTATTCATGTACGATTAAAAGGGTCTATTATTAGAACGTGTCTGGCAGCAGAGCAGCTGCCCACTTTTCACATAATAGGCTGTTAATTAATACCCTTGTAGCACAGGCAGCAAGGCTGGGGATATAATGTGGGTCCAGCCTGTGGGAGGTTGTGCTCAATTCCCGAGCTGTGGGGTGCCCTGAGCCAGAAACTGCATCTCAGTCAGAGAGGTGCTGTGTGTCTGTCCCCCCTCCAGCACAGAGCTGAAGCTAGGCACTGATCTCCCTGGCACAGCACCCTGCATGGAGCCAGTATGAACAATTTAGTGAGCTTCTCTTCATTCTAGCTACTTTAGCCAGAATGAAATTAAAAAATCCCGTGCAGCCTGGATAGGGTACTGTTTCTATCCAATACTGGGGATTCTTTAATGTGTGGAGTGTAACAGGTTCTGGTATGTTCTAAAGTGCATTACTCGCTGTAATTATAATGCCTTTGCTCATTTCTGAGTTTTCCTTTTAATTTTGTCCCAGACTGGCATGGAAAAAATCATTGTCATGGTGACAAATCTGAAATATGACTTTAGCATTATGCAGTTAATATGTGTACTGCTCTCTAACCTGCTGGCTGAGGAACTATTTGCCATGTTCAGCAGTGGCAAGAAAAGTTGAAAGCAGAACTCATGAAAGCTCTTGTTTAACTCACTTTCTTTTGCTGTTGAGGCCATGAAGGGCATGGTATTTTTATGATAAATATGATTCTGCATTCACTGAAATGGAAGAACTAACCAGCCTCAGTGAGAATCTTCTTAACCACCTAAGGATGAAATAAAGTTCTCAGCTTTTGGTCTGCATTTCAGATTGAGAAAGGGTGTGTGAGTTGGAAGTGGTTCTTTTAGTACTGTTCATAGTATTGTTCTTTCTTCATTAAAATTAATTACTGAGATATTGTTACACTTCATTTGGTATTGGTAAAGGCATCACGTCCTTTCTATATTTAGTCTCATCCTATGAGTACTAATGTTTTACCTACCTAGAAGTTTCTAATTTTTTTTCTACTGCACATTTGGTGAAGGATGAGGTAGATACCTTACGCTGTTAGGAGGGTTTTCTGAAACAAGTGACAGGTTTTTTGCTAAGAAAATAATGATGACACCACTTTCATGCCCCACCATTCACCTGAAATGCTTGATGCATCCACAAATGAATGGGTCCAAGTTTCCTCTTGTTCTTTGTGAAGTCTGAAGTTCTATCCAAAACATGGCATAGGCCATGTGTAAACATGAAAGAGAGCACGTGTTCATGGAATGGATGAATTACCATGTCCTGGTTATTTCTGATGGAGCCAGTGGAAGTGTATTTCTCTCCAGAGCTAAAATTTTCAAATTTTGCTAGTAGAATCTGTATATGGGAGATTCAAGCCTCATCTGACTCTTTCATTAATGTGAAACAGGATTCGTGTAGTTGTTTGGTTTAGGGTTCACATTAGAAACATTTGTCCAAAGGGAGGTGAAAGGGTTCTCTATTTTGTCTTATTAAAGTCACAACGGTCTGATTGCTAATCATGAGTATTCTAGAAACTCAGCCTTGAAATGCAGTGAGTCTGCCATTGTGGTAAGCTGTTACTGAGAGGACTTGCCTTCACCATGGGTTAGCCAGTGGAAGTGGTTTTCATTTATAAATGGGCTCAGGTTCCTGAAGCACGTGCTGGTTCTCTGGCAGTGTGGGGATGAGAGGTGAGCATGGCCAACCAGTGATTCCACACTGTGATTCAGGACTGGCATTGTTTAATTCAGAGCAGAGAAACAAGCTTTGGTTTCATTGGAATAGCAAGCTAGTTTTAAAAGTCAAAGTTTGTCATGAAGAAGTCTTGATTCCTTTTAGTTGTTGCTGCTATTCTTATTGTTGTTGATAGTAAGATGAAATTGTTTCAAAGTGATCCATTATGGTTATTCTAGCTGACCATTTTTGGCAGGATCTTCTTGTAAAATCCCTTTTGAAAAATGGCCATGGTCTTATCAGAACATCTGTTTGCATTACTTCTATTTCATAAATAAATGCATGTTTTTTTTAAAAAAAGCCTGAATCATCCTCCCTACCTTTCTTTTTAATATAAACACTTCCAACATAAATATAAACTGCTTCTGCAAATGCAAGCTAAGCCTGTTGCTCTTTGCTCAAGCTGAGCCTTTGCAGCCCTCTTCCTCTCCCTTTCCTTTCTTTTCCCTCTTCCACACACATACCTGCCCTTTGCTCCTACCTCCCCAGGTGCTGGGATACTACAGAAAGCTCAATGAGTTTCAAATATTCCTTCTCCTACCAACTTCCAAAAGATGAATTGGGAAATTTTGAAAAAGACTTACAGTAAAGGGTGTTACTAAAGGCCTTTTTGAAGTCACAAAGTGCTGGGCAGTCTATAGCATCTGCATCCCCCTTAAACACTAGTACTTTTGAAGCACGTTAATTTTAAAAATTAACATAGAAGTACCTTGTTAACCAACAAGGTTAAACAAAGATGCTTCAGGTGACCTGCACATGCAAATTTTACATTCATGAATTACACTAACAAGTTATTTATTCTCTTTTGTGTTAGTATTCACTGAAATGTTATTTTCATTAACTTATTTAACTAATAAAATATGGATACTGATTTTTATGTGACTCCCACCTTCCCCTGCTCTGTTGTTGTATCCTATGTAACTGTTTCTCAGGATCACTGCTTTCTTTGTTAAAGTCAGAAGGGTTTTCTGTTTTGCTTCTTTATCACAAGATGGCAAACCCCTTATGGTGTGTACCTGAGATTTCTTGCAGCTTGAGGAAAGAACCAGTCCGGAACACTGTAAATTTAAAGCAACTGATGGGGTTAGTTCAACAACCATGTCCCAGGTGGGATTTTCTGATGGGTAGTTTTTCTCTCTGGTGCTCCTTTCCCTCACTTTTTGAAGGATAGTGGAATTTTTTGGTTACATGAAATAGTTTGGCTATAAAACCCAGCTAAGTAAGTTTTCACTTTTCAAATAAGAGAATGGAAAACTTCCGGAATAAAAGCAAAGTCCAATCAGTATTATGTGCCCAGTCTCATGAGACTCATGGTGCCATAGGGATAGGGGAAGGGTTTTAAGTATGAGTTGTTTTGAAGCTACAGACATGTAAATCTCAGCCATTTGTGTCCTGTTTGTGCCAGGTCCATAGGTAACTTGAAACATTTAAACAAATTATCCTAACCTGAAACATGGGGAGAATGCCTGTTTTCCATATACTCCAGTGTGAACCAGTTCATTTGTTTGTAATGGGGACTGGGTAAATGAATCCCACACTGATACATAGGTAGAAAACTCTTGTCAGTTTTCTTTAGGAGAGTGAGATGACTAAATAGAATAAGTATTTTTAATATTTCTTGTCTATTAATGTAGAGATGAATACAGTAGCTCATCCTAATTGGTGAGTTTTGAACTGAACTTACCTCATTGCTTTATTCAAACAAATAGTCTTTAACTTCTAAGATTCAACTTCAAGGTAGTTTTTTTCTTTCATAAAGATTAACATTCTATCTTTACAAGCTAACACAAATCTAAGTGAAGAAATAGTTGTGTCTCTCTAGAAATCTGCTGGGACAATGTCATTGTTCTTTCACATATAGACTGCAATCCCATATATAGGTCATGCAGTCTTTGGTCAGTGCCTGTCATCTTTATGTTTTAAAGCAAAAGAAGACAGAAGATCTCTACCTTGTCTAATGTGTCAGTGTTCTGGGGATAACATCACTCCCTGGTGTCACACTGCTGTGTAAATCCCATAGGAGGAGATTTGAATGGGAAAATTGATCTACTTTCAAATGTCATTTCTCTCAACAGTAAAGGTCTACAGGTCACTCACACCCTGAAAACTGATAACTGACAGAGCAGGATTTATTTTAGTGGTGGGAATGATCCCTGACATACATAAGAAAAAAATTATTTTTAATAGTACTGTATTTGTTTTACAAAAGGAGAAATAAATTACCCTGGTTAAGGAAGCCTGGAGGAAAGTCAAAGTGGAGCAATCCATCCATTCAAAGGCCTGATTTTATCCCCAAGCTGCAAGAAGAGTGAGCAATTCTTTGTAATTGAGCCATGGAGCTCGTGAAAGAGAGGGACTGATGCATTATCCTATTCTCTAATAACATTGCTTTATGATACTGCTGCTCCTTAAAATGCTGCATTTTGAGAACAGGCATTATGAGCCAGAGCATACAAAAAATGTACTGTTTTTCCTTCTTTGCTATAAAAAGCAGAAGCTTGGATGTTAGCAGAATGGCCGTATAATTGTATATTTGGAAAAAAAACTACATCAGAATGGAGTTACACATAGTCAAGCTGGATATAGCATTGTTAAGTAGAACTGAGTAATCTTGCCATTTATACTGCAGCTTCCTTTTGACTTAGTGCATTTTGCTTTTCTCTTTCTTAGATGCACAGCCCACAGATGGAGAAAGGGAGGTCTGGAACCAGATCAGTGCAGTTTTACAGGACTCGGAAAGCATGCTTGCAGACCTTCAGGCTTACAAAGGAGCTGGACAAGAAATTAGAGATGTATGTTTTTAATGACAGTTCTTTGGAGCAAAACTCGATGTGTTCCTTGCTTCTGTTCTCTATCCAAGCACATTCTATGAACTTAAGTGAAAATCTCCTTAAAATGTATTTATAAAATACGTAACAGGTTATGTGTAACATTCAGCGTAAAGCTCTAGTTTGAAATCATTAAATGATGGCTGTTGGAACTTCTTTCAGGTTTTCTGTTAGTAATTAGTTACTATTTTTCACTTCAAGAAACACCATTTCATATATCTTGTTTCATGTATCTCATGGCAGAAGTCAAATTTGAGGACATGGAAGAATACTCAGGTGTCAGAAATACATTATACATGTTCTTTTCTGTAAGTGGAATAATGAACCACAGTAAATTATAACTTCACGTCCACTTCAGAGGCATCTTGTTCTCTGAAACTAGTCCTGAAGTACACTTTTGAACTGTAACTTAGAATTTTTCTCAGCTGACCAAAACTTTGCCTGAATCAGATTTGCAGATACTCTGTGTGAGCTGTTGTTTACTTAAAAACCTCAACATGTTGAAGTTTTCAAAAGCATTAAAACCTGAAAAAAAGGCTACTTTTGCAGCCAGCAGTCACACAAAAGCTTTTACCTGATGCTTTTACAATAGTTTTGCTCCCAAAAGAATATGCTAGAGCATATTTCTATTTCAGTTGTTCACTGTAATGAATGATTATAAAACAGTATGTTACAGGGGGAGAGGGAAGGTGAAAAAACACAATATTTTTTTGAATCCTATGCAATGTAATTTCACAGAATTCTTCTATATTTTACAATACCTTTTAAAATAATGTAGGAAAATTCCAAACCTCCTCTTGCTTGTTATTTATCACAGGTCTTTACAGTAATATTTTCATTTCAGGCAATACAAAATCCCAATGATATCCAGCTTCAAGAAAAAGCATGGAATTCAGTGTGTCCCCTGGTTGTAAGGCTAAAGCGCTTTTATGAGTTTTCACTCAGATTAGGTGAGCACTGTTTTAGTTCATCTATTTTATATGTATTTTTATATATAATTGAAGAGGAAGTTTTGTCTTTCCACCACCTTTTAAAGAGTTTTAGAGTTAATATTATTTCTATTTGATATCAACAGACATTTAACTGCAATTGCATTTATCAAGGTGTCTCTTTAATCTTAATTTCATAGTTTGTGAGTTTGTCTTTATTACCTAAATGGCATACAAGCAAAAAACATGATTAAACTACAAAGTTTTTCTCTGTTTCCTGCCACGTTTCTGCACTTCACTGGTCCATGTTGGACTAATGAAATTTATTTTTTGTCATTTTGATCCTCTGGAGTTTTAAAAGGAATGTAAGCCAGTAATATTTTGAGACTTTTTAAAAGCAGGGATAATGGGGAAAGTGTATCAATAAACTCTCTCACAGGGTGAAAATCTGAAGTTGGATGTGTTGTACACTGACTTTGTCATCAAACACAAAAGGTGATGTAATTAATCTTTGAATTAGGACTCTGGAATGCAAATATATGTATGAAGTGAGAGAGCTCCTAGTGCAAGGGGATTCTTCTACAACATCCTAACTATGTCTTTCACTTTTTGAGCTATGCTAGTAATTACAGGCACAGAAGCTGATTTATAGTGCTATCAGTGCCTAAGAGTACACTTTTAGTAACAGAGATGCCAGAATAATCTCTATACTGAGCTGATGGCTAATTGAGGAAGATGAAAGTGTTGAATATCTGAATGCAAGAAAAATGCCTCCTCTAGAATTTTTGATAAGGATCCCAGATAAAGAGTGACAAAAATGGAAAATAATTCAATGATACAAAATGGAGAGAAAATGGCAGAGCCTGAAGAGGCAGGTGTCTTTAATTAATGCTTCTCACTTCAGAATAGTGAGAAAAAAGCATGTTTAGGGCTCGGCGTGTTTGGAGGGTTTCTTCCCTTCAAATGCAGTATGTTTAGATATGTAGTTGAAACTTTGTGTGGACTAACTACAATTTGTGCTTCTGATTTTTATTCAGAGAAAGCCCTGCAGAGTTTACTGGAATCCTTGACATGCCCTCCCTACACTCCAACTCAGCACCTGGAACGGGAGCAGGCTCTAGCAAAAGAGTTTGCAGAAATCTTACATTTTACTCTGCGTTTTGATGAACTTAAGGTGAATAAAGTCTTTCAATACATGTTGATTGTTGCTGTGTATTTTGAACCAAAACTGATGATTTCCTGTTTCTCTTCCTGGAAGATGAGAAACCCAGCAATTCAGAATGACTTCAGTTATTACAGGAGGACAATAAGTCGCAACAGAATAAACAACATGCATGTAAGTAAATAAACTCTGATGTGCTGCACGCAGTGAGGTATTTATTTATCAGGATGCATTTATGCCATTTGTGGTAAAGTTTTTGCTTTTGATTCAGTAGCTGTCATGTTCTCTCCTTCACACTGAGAGTTAATCAGCAGTCCGGATGAAGTGATTAGAGAGGACTGTTCAAGCAACAATCTGCTTTCTGACATGAACATGTACTGCATCTTCTTGCTGCTGGCAAGATTTTAAAGAGCTTTACTGACTATTTTTTCTCCTGTTTTCATCAGCTAGACATCGAGAATGAAGTGAACAATGAAATGGCCAATAGGATGTCCCTGTTCTATGCAGAGGCCACACCAATGCTGAAAACCCTCAGTAACGCAACGACACATTTTGTAGCAGAAGTATGTAAAGGGGGAGAGAGGTCTAACACACATTCTTGATTTTAATTTTACAAGATTTTACTGAACGCTGCCTTTTTCTCACCCTTCCAGAACAAAACATTACCAATTGAAAATACCACAGACTGTCTAAGTACCATGGCCAGTGTATGTAAAGTCATGTTGGAAACACCGTAAGTATTATCTTAAATCTTGGGGGGTTTGTATGACAGAAAATATATTTTAATTAACCACCCGGGATAATGCATTTTTTTTCCAGGTGAATTCCTGTATCTTTGCCTTAAGTTGTTACTCCTTTTATATACAAAGCACGACCTGGTATTAGAAAGCCTTGTCTCCTGTCCTAACCACCTTATGATATCTTTCATGAATCAGTGTTGAGTTCTGTTGGGAGCTTACACGGTCAGCCGGCGTTTCAACAAAAGGTTAAAACACAAGTGTAATAATCTTATGCACTCAAAGGCTCCAGTGTCTGTGTCTTGTCTAACCAGGGCCAAAGGCCGACTGCTGCCTCCTGCTTGCCTGTGCTGCTCAATTATTAGCACACAGAGGGCAAGATTTTGGCTCTTCCAAGCAGGGACTATTTCAAGGATCATTTAAGTAGATCTTCTTTTGGATGCAGCCATCATATTCTAGATACAAAGAAAATCAGCTGTATGAATTTTCATTCATATAAATGTATTCAGCTGTACAATTGTGTTCATATCTGCTAGTGTAGATAATAATAGCCAGTGGGGGTTCTTTATTATTATTTTGCTATGCATTTAGTGGAGTATATTTTAGGTTAGATGTCTCTTTGACTGGAAAGCACATATAAGATATAGTGAAGGTATTCTTTCTGCCTATGAGTCATTTGTTCATGGAGCCATGTAAAGGGTAGAATTCCTGAGGTTTTTGTTTCTTCATGAAAATTCTGGAGAACTGTCTGTAGGGGTGGGACTCATCTCACAATCCTGAAACATCATAGAAGTAGTAATTGAAAAGTAGCCTTACAAGTCAGCTTTTTTTGGCAAAAATAGAGGAAAAAGTTGTGAGTCATCTAGAAGATTATCTGATATCTAACTCTAATTGTGGGATAAGCAAGCATTTTCACATCAAAATTTCTGTAACCTTTAAGTCCGTTCATGTTACAATGCTGTGGAAGAATAAAAGTTGAAGTTATTGTAGACTGAGAGGTACTGCAATACACAGAGAGAGAGAGAGCACAATGACTATTACAATCCACCTTGGTGAAGCCCTGAACTTCCCAGCTACTGAACTTGGAGCTCACTGAACTATTCCAAAGTAGGAATTTAAGCAAAAACAGTACCTTTCCTTTGACATCCCAGCATGTGGTGTTTCTGAGATTAAACTGAAGTGTGATCAGTCTCCATCATATTTCATTAAGTTTTCCATGAAGCCATCATCACATACATTTTGAGCATCTCAGCTGGGCATGGGTATGACAAAAGGTTTACATCTATCTGCTTTCTAACCATTCTTGTAAATTGGCACAGGCTTACAGAATTCACAGATATTCTGAGTCTTACTAATGTGCATCTACAACCTTAAAATATACTTTTGGTTCAGATTTCACGCACTCCCAATCTAGTTTTTAAAATTGTCTAGTAAAAGATCTAGAATATTTATTTCATTTTTTCTCTTTTCCAGAGAGTACAGGAGTAGATTCACCAGTGAAGAGACCCTTATGTTCTGCATGCGAGTAATGGTGGGAGTTATTATTCTGTACGATCACGTTCATCCTGTGGGAGCTTTCTCAAAGACATCAAAGATTGATGTAAGAGAGGCCTTTCTTTAATACTCTGTAGGTTTGAGAATACTAGTCTGCAGCTCTTTTTCAGCACAAGCTTATGGCTTGGTATAAATAATTTTAATTACTTTAGAATGGCAATTTAGAATTTGTCTTCACCTGTGGTCTTTAATGCATCATTTTGTTTGAAAATAAAATAAGGGGCAGCTTTTTTCCTTTTCATTTTCTTCCAGACACAGATAATTTTTCTTTGTTACCTCTGCATTCTTGCCAACTGTATAGTTAGGCTAAAATAATTTTATATTACACCTAGCCTGGAATATGTTCTGTAGTCATATTTTGTTTTAAATCATGTAGTTTATCGATGCTGAAATGCTCATCTTTGGCAGTAGTTCTCTTGTAAATAAGTAGATACTCAATGTTGTCTCTGCTTTGTCTGAGATCTGAAGCAGTAGAACTGAAATGTTACTGTTGCAATGTTGATAATGACCCTTCGGTTTTATCTTTGGCATGGCCAGTCACAGAGAAATCAATCTTATTTTTCCATTTGAGAAATTGCAAGCACACACTTTTCTACATGTTTTTACAAACCTAAATCTCATGCACCACTTCCTTCAGCAGAAGTAAGCTGTTAATAATGAAAAGATGCCAAGTCTTTCTCCTTACAAGAGAGCCTGCTTCAAAAGAAAAGAAAAAATCCATATATTTTTGTCCTCCATGACACTGGGTCTTCGTTAGCACTTTGCATTTGCGAGTACCAGAATTTTGACACATCTCCTCTTTGACTCTCTACAGAGTGAAAGATTTGTCACAAAGGTGAATAGATTTCCTGAAGGTCATGGAGCAGATAGAGCCTGGGACTTAAATGAAGATTTCTTGAATGCTGGTTCAGTCTCTTGCCTACAGAGGCAACACAAATGAAATTCTGATAGTACCAAATATACATTGTGTGTACTTTATTTCTCACATTTATCCTAAAGCCCTATAATCTTACAGGAAAGTTAGGTAGGTGTAAATGGGAGACAGGAGATGTATGACTCAGTTTTAAAAAATGAGTACGTGGTCCCAAATCTTGATTTGCGTAATTAGTTTAGTGATTTTTTTGTCATTCAAAAAGTCTCCTAATGTTTCAGATGATGAGTTTGTTTTACTGTTGTAAACAATTCTTTTCTCCAAACTATTCACTTCAGCCATTCGAGCCATTTGAAGAGAATTTCAGGGACAGTGGAGTGTATTACCCTTTCCTTACTCTGTCAAGACTGGAGTCTGTATTTTGAGCTATGAATTACAGTCTCCTAGCTTAGACAGCTGCCTTGGTTTGAAAGACAGGCATCTGCCAAGGAAGGCGGGAATCTCTCTTGGAATGGAAAATATCACCCCCTCCCTCAGAATTATTATAACTTTGAAATTAAGTGCAAGGCAAAGATATGGGAAAAGGAATAACAGTTCTTTACTAATATGTATGTGTATAACAAGGCAAACAAACAACAGCATGGCAGCAACAACAAACAAAATAAAAAAAAAACCAAAACAGAAATCCCAGTAAACATTCTGCTCTGCTCTCCGAGCATTTCCCCTTGGTGCAGTTCCGATCACAGCCGGCAGGGGCGCTGCTGGCACCCGGTCGGCAGGGCGGGTGCGATGATTCCCCCGCGGCTGCAGGGGGCGCTGCGGCGCGAGCTCGGGGAGCACGCGGTAATGGCGGCTCGGCCGAGACGGGAAGGGATGGAAAAAAGGCTTTCCCTACAAACCCCCAGGGGCAGCCGATCCCACTGCCCCAGCAGGATCCTCGGAGACAGGAAGGAGCAAAAATCTCGGGGTGGTGGAGGAGCTGTATCAGAAACTCTGCAGCTGTAGCTGGAACCGCGGGGCGTCCCGACAGGCAGGGGTTGTGGGGCTACAGTGCAGCAGAAAATCCGAGCAGTGGAAGAGGAACGGCGGGGCTGGGCAGCAGCAGCCTGGCTCCGAGCAGGGCAGGGGAAAGGCAGGCTTAGGATCCCAGGGTTTCCCCTGAGGCACCCCAGCAGATGGCAAAGGGCCCTTTGTTTGGTGCGGTGGGGTGTTAATAAGGTCCCAGTTCGAGGCCGCTCTCACGAGCAGAGCTCATGGTAGAAGACAGGCAGCAGGAGATGGAACCCTGCAATGGTGACGAATTCTCCCTGCAGCGACTGCAGCCTCTCCCCCCTCTGAATGCCGAGAGCACGAGAGAGCTGGGAGCTGCACCTTCTCCCCAGCCCAGTTCTCATGGTGTCTCTGCCCTTCCCAGAGAAACTCCCAGGTAAAAAGAGAGTAGCCAGCTGCTATCCTCCCCTGAGCTGTGGCAACTTCTTTTGTCTCTCTTGAGTACCCGCTCTTCATTGTCTCCTAGCAACACATATGGGAGAAAAATTCCCTGAGAGAAAGAAACAAAAAGAAGAATCCTAAACCCCAACATTATCCTACTTGTTTTAGGTATTCTGATTCCAACAAAAATGAAAAATAATTGTTTGAATTTTTATCCCCTTTGACTTGGTCTGGTCTGATCAGATCTGCTGGGGCATTATACTGATACTGAGTGATGTGCACACAGGCTTGAGTTTCTCTAATTTAGGAAAAATAACTGTGTCACTTCAAAACATGGGGTGCTAGCCAGAGAATCTCATCTGATGTTATTTGCAAAGCTAGTTACACTTTCCAGGTAGAAATGAGACAGCTGAGCAGTGAGCAGTGTTTGTTGGGCTGGTCCCTTTCGAGGATGCTGAGCTACATTTTCTGACTAATTTTTGCTGGCACATAAATGGGCCCCAACTTAACTTAGGAGTTTCATAATCCACTTCCTTAATAAGGCAGACGTGCTCTTCAGCTGCAAAGAAAATTCTGACATGTAGATTTAGCACTTTCCAATGTGACCTGGAAAATTAAAGGATTCAAATCTTGACTCAGCCATGTCTTTATCTGTCATTTTGAATAAGATGGAATTAATCTAGACTAATTTCTGGAGAGCTAGATTCAATGTCTTCATAGCAGTGGCAAGAAATGAGTACTACTGGAGCATAATTCATTGCATATGAAGATATTTTCTGAATAGGTTAGAAGAATTCCTTGTTTATTGACTAGCTAGGGAGTCTGTACAATGGGTCAAATGAGTTCTACTCCTGCTTTCTCTGCTTCATTTCCCCTTTTGCAAATTCAGACAGAGTTTCAGCCTGTTTTTTACAGTCTCCAAAAAGATGTTCGCTCAGTGTGGTGTTAAAGTCAACACCATGGACTTTTAGATTAAATTTTTAACCACTAGTTATGAAACAAATCATAAGTACTCACTGGTTAGGTTTACAACTGAAAACTGAATACTGAAAATTGCTTCCTTGTATGCAAACATAAAACTAAAAGTCAAAGTTGAAACATCTCTTTTTAGGGTTGTTAACAGCAATGACATGGAACTCCCAAAATCTCTTTTTTTTAGCTTATATCAGATGGTTTTGATTTTTGTATTTTTTACTTGGAATTGAAGAAACAATGTACAGGTTAAAATATAGACACTTGATACATAATTTACTCTATACAAATGCATATTAAAGTAGATGTTTTCTCTAAAGTTGTTTTTAACTTTGAGATAATTTTTAATAAGTTGTAATGCTTTTATTGTGTCATGTAAAGCAGCATTAACACTCAGTAAGAATAGAAACCTGCCTGTATACGGTGAACTTTTTCCTTGTTTTCAGCTAGTGCAATTCATATATTATTGTTCAATAGTGGCATGCTTCTGTTCCCAGATGAAGGGATGCATAAAAGTTTTAAAGGAACAACCACCTGACTCTGTGGAAGGACTTCTGAATGCTCTCAGGTATGTGTGATTCAGCCTTAGAAAATTCCTCTTGGTTTTTCTCCCAGTCTCTTTATATACAAGATTCTTCACTTTAGAAGATTGATTTAATAAGATTATCCTCTCAGGTTTGCCTTCATCCCCTGGGGTTCTTTAATATTAATTTCTTCCCATTTCATTTCACTTGAATAAACAATAACTATTAATATTGTAAATAGTATATCCTAGTTAAGATTTGCTATATAAAATACCCCAGCATCTAGAACATTTTAGAAATGAAGTGTCAGATTTCTATTTCTCAAACCCTAAGTCCCTCCCTTCTCCCTTTCTGTCTTAAGACTTTTTTTTTTTTTTTTTTTTTTAAATCTTGCTAAATTATACAGTTTCAAGGAAACAGCATCCTAAATCCCAATCCTGTTTATGGTGCTGTCTTGGGGAGGAAGACACACAGGGGTCTGACGCTTCTCTGAAGCTGAGAAGGGAGTCAGTACCAAGTTTTTCAGAGCTATTTTGGGTTTGCTAGCTGTTGAATGCTTGGGTAGAGGGAGAACTGCACCACCACACTTCCTTATCATGTCTTTTGAATTAAAATTGATGTGGAGTTAAATCTACAGGTATCAAGACTGTTTCAAGCTTACGTTATAATCAGTCTCCCTATTAGCATAAACAGTGGAGAATGCTTGGGTTTAAATGGAAAAAACCACACTAAAGCTCTTAAGTCCTCTCATAATATTTAAGAGAACTGCATAAGTCATAGATTATGCCAAAATTCAGTCTAGATTCATGAGTGATTTTAGTATTTACCATATTTCTTACGTCTTTTCATTATTTTGCTTCTTTTGAGTCTTTTAATTAGAAAAAGTGAGAGTTAATTTTGACCCAAGATTATGACAATGTCATAGACAGGTACCAAACAGGATTTAGCCATAGTTCTCCACCTTTTAGCAGGGAATAGTTTATTGCATAGGGTATTTAGAAGATAAAGAGCACCAGATTCTTACCAGTTAAATTTCAGTGATCAGTAGAGGAACATGTAAATTCTTCCTTTGTGTAACTGAACTGTCCTGATTCCAAACACAGGCTCAAGTGTTCAGACTTCTCTTATCTCTGTTCATTTTGTAAATTATTGTTTTAACTTGTAATTTCTAGGTTCACTACAAAACACCTGAATGATGAATCTACTTCAAAACAAATTCGAGCTATGCTGCAGTAGTATCAAGAGACAAGCAGATGTTTGTATTGATCACAGAAGATGTGTATGTTTACATAATTTAATACAGTTTGATGTTAATACTTGTGTGTATTTACATAACCATTTTCTTCACATTGCTAAAATATATGAATCTGTTCATAACCTGACTGACTTTATATAGTGCAACCTAAGTTTTTATTCTAGCCTTTATCTTTTGACTTTTAAAATACTTTTTTACTTAGATACTTCAGTTATGACAGTTTATCTGTGCATTTTAATCCTTAAACACCTTCTTTATCAGAGAAGTAAGTAGTAGTGAAGACAAAATGGAAATCAAACTGAAATGTCAAAGGTACCACAGAAAAAGAACTTTAAAGAAGAAAGTTAATATAAGAGAAAGCAAAATTCATTTGGTATGTTTTGAAGAACATGTGCACAATTTTTTGGTCAGTTTTAGGATCTTATCAAACTAGTATGAATAGGAGAATACCTGAATGTTCATCACTCATAAAATGCATTGCAAAATCCTGTAATAAGTAGAGATCCACCTAATTTTATGGATTATGTGCTGTCTGGCATCCAAAAATGTATTTCAAACAGGTAATTTTACCTTTTTAATTAAGTATAACCCATGCCTTTCAACAACTGAGGAAATTAATATCCTTTTTCAGATGCAGTATAAATAAACAGAAAATATGCTTAAAGATCATTGATAGATTTTGAAAACTCTGTATAATTTTATTAGATTTAGAAAGGAAAGGGAAAATACTAATGCCTTGACTTAACTGGAAAAGGCTTGTCAGTGTAAATGTATCACAGTGAACATTAACTACCAGACAGCTCTAGCCAGTAATTTTTTGGCTGATCTAAACTAGTACACTCTTCTATAGCAAACTTCCCTGGTGTCAAGTTGGCCACATCAGACTAGGGATGGTTTAAAATTAAGAGCTGATCTGGTCTTAGGAGCTCAGTTAAGTTCCTGATAGTGTTATTCATTAGATGGTTCAGAGTCAACACACAAATATTTATCAGCTGACTGCTCTTCACTGGCTTCTGAGATGTGATTGATACTTCAAGAAGTTAAGTTCCTTGCTGAGTTGTTTGTTCTTACTTTCTGGTAAATTTTCCAGTTAGTGGAATAGAAATACTTTGCCAAAAGCAGCAAAGTGCTCATGCTCTGTTAAGTGTGTCTGCTGGGTGGTCTGCAGTTGCTGTACATATTCTTGCAGAGGTCACGTTCTGAAAATGTGTTTGATTTTGTGTACTTTGCTTGCATGTATGTGTGGAAACTCCAGTGCTTGTGCACAGATTTGGATTTGTGTTTGCTTATCCCTGTATAGATAAATCAGGATTTGTGTGCTTTCACTGGAATTTTCATGCAGATCTCTTCTAAAAACATTACCTTAAGACTTTGAAGATGCATTTGGTCTGCTGGAATTCGGCTGCACTGTGACAAACTGTGTCATTGAACTCAGTCCTTAAGCAGTATTAATGTCACAAGTTCTCTGGAGCAGGGATTAACTTGAGAGCTTATTTCTGAGCCTGTGATGTTTCTCAGACCTGATCAGAACCCACAGGTGCCAATGTCATGCATGTCCTGATACTGGACAGCACCACAACTCCAGCATTCATGTCACACCTCTGCGGGTTCAGCAGCCAGTTGCTATGTTGTTCTTGGGGAGAGAGTTAGAAGTCACTCACATTAGATCTTTTTCTTTTTCTGAAAGCAATGACCACTTTTTTCACAGTAGTAAATCCACTGTTTACAGGCTCCATTTTTAATGAGGGGACATTTAAAAATGTATGTTAGGGAAAATCCTGCTTTGTTCATAGTCACTTCCAGTTAGGTAAATTAGGTGGATGACAGGCCGTTCTGTTGAGCTTTGGTAACTGAAGTTAATATATGCTTGCCTGCAATTTTTTGTCAAACAATGAAGTCTTTAAGTAGCCCTGAGAAAAACTATTTGTCACTTGTATAATAAAAATGGAAACCTTAAAGCATTCTGTGAGGTGTCATGTGCTGTTTGCTGAAGTCACGGGATTTCTTGGCCTGCTATGATGTTTTTGTACAGCAGTTTGTTTCAAATAATAAAAAATTTGGTACAGTAAGCTTTGGGACTCCCTATATTTAGTGACAACATAAACAGGTTGAGAAATACCTCATTTAAAGTTTTGGATCATATAGTAGGCTCACCTTTATGTGTCCAGTTTGTAGTTTATTTTAAAAGCACTTGTTTCACTTGTATGCTACAACAGTATAACCTCACATCACTTAAAACATCTTGTGTTTTTCTGACATATATTAGCACTTGTTTGTCATCGTGGCCAAGGGAAATTGTTGATATTGTTGAGGGCATGAATCCCTTCTCTGACTTTGATATCTTCACATTAGTCATCCTGACCTGTGGGGGCCATTTCAGGTTGTGTTTATAGTCAATAAGGTCACCAGAGGATTATTCATTTAATTGTAAGATAAATTCAAATGAATAGCCTTTGGAAGAAGAGCTGTACAGACTTACGATCAAAGTTATTGATCTCCATTTTGTCAATGCTTCTTCTTATTTTGTCTCATTGTTATGTAACAGTACATGTTTGTGGTATGATAAATATTTAAGCCTCATAAAGACAGCACTTCAGAATGCTTATAAATGAGTGTGAACAGTTTGATTCAGAAGAGCCCTAAAAATTTTGCTAGTTTTGTGGTGGAAGGAAATACTATTTTAGGGTTATATGAATTTGAATACTAAGATTTATCACTTTGAACAATAGAATTTGTTTGAAACATAATTTATGACTTCTGAGCTTTCTGCTGCTACTAAGTGGCTATCATGAAAGATAGCTTCTGAGATTGCATTTACTGGTCTCTGGTAGACCACATCACTCAGATAAATTGTCTTATGTTTTCCATGTCTACTAAAATTTACAAACCAAAAAGAAGTCCTCTCTGTATTGCTTTGTCTGTTGTATTTCAGCTAAATCTGAACTGGAATTAAGACATAAATGTATGAAATTGCTCGCATTCTTACATTTATTCTGAATTAAACAATGTAGGACATAAATTCTTCATATGAAATTATCTGTTCCCCGCCCCCCATTTATTTCTTGAGCAGTTTAGTGTAATCAATATATTCCTATGACAATACAGTGCCAGTTCAGTAGATTCCCATTTGGGAAATGGTGCATCACTTTTCCATGCCACATCTGAATCAAAGCAGTACAGATGTCCATTTCTGAGTCTGTCAAGGTCCCTCTGAATGGTAGCACAACCATCTGGTGTATCAACAGTACCCAGTCTGGTATCAGCTGCAAAATTCCTGAGGGTGCATTCAGTCCCACCCTCTGGGTCATTTATGAAGGTGTTAAATAGTATTGATCCAAGTACCAACCACAGGGGAACACCACTAGTGACTGTCCTCAAGATGCATTTTATGCTGCTGATGACATCCCCTTTGAGCTTAGAGTGCAGCCAGTTCTCAGTATACCCCAGTGCCAGTTTATGTCCTCCAGAGTTCACCAGTTTGCCTATGAGGAAGTTACAGTGCCAGAAGCCTTGCTAAAGTCAAGATAAACAAGACATCAGCCAGCTCACTCCACATTTATGGTGCATCCCATCAGGTCCCACTGATTGTGTAAGTCTGGCTTGTTTAAGTGTTCCCACCCTGATCCCTGATCTGCCCAGAGTTAAGTCTTTCTTCTTCCAGACTTTCTGGTTTCAGAGGCCTGGGATTCCTGGAGGCAAATCCTACCATTAAAAGACTGAGGCAAAGTGGACACTAAATTCCTTGATCTTTTCTGTATTCTTCATTACAGGTCCTATAGCACATTTAGCAGCAGGCAGATGTTTTCCATAGCTTTCCTGTTGCTGCTAATATACCTATAGAATCCCTTTTTTATTGACCTTTATGTCTTTCACCAAATTTCACCTCAGAAGGGCCTTGGCTTTCCTAAGTCCAACCATGCCATCTTTGCTTGGTTTCATGCTTGTCAGGAAGGACCTTTCTTGAGCTTGGAGGAGGTGGTCCATGAAAGTAAGCCAGCTCTTCTGGACAGATCTTTCTGGGGCTGTATTCCATGCAATGCTTCCAACCAGATCACTGAACAAACTACATTAAAATTTCCAAGATAAATCTTTTTTGTAAATCAACTTGTGGCTGTGTAGTCAGAAATATGCTTTTAATGTTTTTGGACTGTTAGAAGTATGTAGTTCTGTGAACATCAAAAGTCAAGAAATACAAAATCTTGCATATCCAGAAGTTTGCTTGTAGTTCCAAATAGTTGGAAGAGGTGGGGTTTTGGTTTTTTTCTTTAAAATGTAGGATACTAATTACTGTTTCCTTGTCTCAGATGAATTCTCTTATACAAAATTACAGAATCTATTAGTTCATACTGTGAAGCACACTAGGTAATGCAATGCAAGTGAGCAAGCTGCAGCAATGACATTAATTTGAATTGCCAATAAGAGAATAAAACCCAGCTTTGGTTAAAAAGCCAGTATAGCAAACTAATATTTTAACATAGCAGTCTGTAATGCTTCCTGCTACAGACTAATAAATGTGAATTCCTGGCTGCCACATAATCCAGATTCAGCAAACACAGACATTTTTCATATGGATTTGAGTCAAATATAACTTAGTGGACTTCAGTAGAGCTGTTTCTGATTGACAGAGGTGTAAACAATGCCCTTTGTCTTTTCTCAGTCGTGGCCTTTGACCCAGGTTGCATATTACTGAGCAAATTGAGTCTTCTCCTTGTGAGGATCAATGGCGTAACATGATAATCTTGCAGAGATCTCCTGTGCTTGACTGCTTTGAAAATAAATCTAAAATGAACAATGTAGTAGGACCTAGAAAATAAGTATGTAGTTAAAATACAGGCCAACCAAGCACTATTCCCTAGTTTAAGAGGAAGAAACATTATTTTCCAACACATGTTAATTTGGGGTCGAGCTGGAATTAATATAACTCCCTTGTCTTGAGTATTTTGGCTGTTGACAATTAAATATGTAGACTTGGGTATTAAGGACTTTACATACCTCTCGACATTTTAAAATTGCTCCCTGAACTTAAAGGTTAGAATATTTGTATGTGGCTTGGATCAAAAGTGCTATTAGAGCTCGTGATAAATCTTGTTCTGTAGGATCCATTTCATGTAGGGTGGAGATAATTTTGGTTTTGGTTTTTTTTGTTTGCTTTTGGTTTTGTTTGGGGGATTTTTTTTGTATTGCATACAAGGCTGTGGTTAACTACAGGCACTTAGCTATTAAACTCAGGCTTAAATAACGTGCAGCATCAGAGCTCAAAGGCTCTTTAATGGAAACCTTCCCAAACAAGATGCCTTACAGGGGAGTTGAATTAGGTTTCTTAGATGAACTTATTGAACAGGTAAATGTGGTCCTAGTTGCTGAGATACTGGATATATCAATATAAGACTGAAGCAGGTATTCCATCTCTATGGAAATTTTTAGTTTCGGGAAAGAAAAGTTGTGGTATATAGCTAACCTAATTAAGAGATTTTGTGGAGATTTTTGTTGTGTATCAAATTAAATGAACATATTTGTTCTGATAATTTTGAATTCCCCATATTCAGGTATACATTCCTAGTAATACCTATGATACTTATACAAAGAGATTTTTTTTGTAACCACTGACTTAGCCTCTGTGTTTGCAGCTGTGTTTTGAAACTACAGAGTGAATGCCACATTTGTTTTACACAGCCTGTGAGATTGACATTTGCTTTATTAAATTTGAAGTTTAAGATTCCTTTTGTTCAGTGGTTTCAGATTCACATTGAGACCCACTGTTCTGATTATATGTTGTACAACTGTAATTAGTTTGAGATACACAGATAAGACCAATTTTTTTTTTTTCTTTATTCTTGTCATTTGCTATATAATTGACTAGAGTTTAAAATAATACAAGTTTAGGTTAAATAGAATCAGCAAAAGTAAATGCATGCTACATGAAGATTACATTATTTTTGTGGAAAAATGCTTCTGAGACAAGATTATTTTTCAAACAAGTAACAGTATTTTTGTATTTTATTTTTTTCAAATAGAAACTGAGGGTTTACTGTTACAGATATTGCCTGAGTATGTGAGTAGTTTAATTCAAGAGGTGCAGTGTAACTGAGCTGAGAAAATACAAAAATTTTCTTAGAGTTTGACACAGGTGCCCAAGACATTGATCACTGTTCATATTGGAAAGTTACAGATTCCTCAGTTCTTTCATACTGATTAAATTAGAAGGAAAAAAAATGTCATTTCTTTGACCCCAAGTACAATTTGAAATGCTATATTTAATAAAAATTAGCCAGTCTAACAAGCAAACATTGTGGGTTTTAGCTTTGAAAGGCACAGGCTTCAATTTAATTCTGATTATTTTCATGCCAGGTACTAGTGGGGACATTTCCATGTGAAACTAAAGGCCCAGAAAACAGCAGAGATTTGGCCTCTCCAAAGTTAGCCTGGGGTTTTGCATGTATGTGAAAAGTTCAATTCTCCTGGGGCTTTCATTCAATTGTATCACAATTGTATTGGAAAGTTCTGCTAGAAGAATTCTGGGACATCTATTGACTTTATGGGTCAAAAAGCACAAAAATGAAAGATAGCGTTCTAGACTTGGTAGTGTCAGGTCATTTACCTCCTTTATCTTAAGAGCAAAGTGAAACTAATTCATGGTCATAATACTGGCATCAGCCTTGCTTATATGGATATTAACCTGATACGCTGTTTGAAGCACAGAATTTTTTATCCTGCCTGACACAAACATCTTGAAAATACAGGTGACATGTGTTGCAAACTGATTCGTGTAACATTTTGAGGCAGAGAACTTGGAACAGCCATAGATTTTAAATGCTTGAGGTAGCAAATTATGCCATATATGCAGTCCTTCAAAGAGTATGGAAAGACCTCTAAAGACCCTCGTTCTTTGTGTTATGGTAGACTAACTTGTCCCCAGAAATTATAGAATGGTTTGAGTTGGAAGGGACATTAAAGTTCATCCAGTTCTGACCCCCCTCCAGTGGACAGGGACACCTCCTGCTAGGCCAGGTTGCTCCAGAGCCCCATCCAACCTGGCCCTGAACACTTCCAGGGATGGGGCATCCTCAGCTTCTGTGGACAACCTGTTCCAGTGTCTCACCACCCTCACATTAAAGAATTTCTTCCTAATATCTAAACTAAACCTACTTTCAGTTTGAAGCCATTCCCACCTGTCCTGTCACTACAGGCTCTTGTAAAAAGTCCTTCTCCATCTATTTTGGTGGCTCCCTTCATGTGCTGGAAGGCTACATTTAGGTTGTCCCAGAGCCTTCCCTTTTCCAGGCTGAGCAATCCCAACTCTCTCAGCTTTTCCTCACAGCAGAGGCGCTCCATCCCTTAAATCATCTTGGTGGTCTCCTCTGGAAGTGCTCCAACAGGTCCAAGTCCTTCCTGTGCTGGAGACCCCAGGGCTGGATGCAGCACTGCAGGTGGGGTCTCACCAGGGCAGAGCAGAGGGGCAGGATCCCCTCCCTCACCTGCTGCCCACGCTGCTTTGGGTGCAGCCCAGGACACATTTGGCTTTCTGGGCTGCAAGGGCACATGGCTGGGCCATGTCCAGCCTCTCACCCACAGCACCCCCAAGTCCTTCTCAGCCAGGCTGCTCTGGATCTGTTCAATCCCCAGCCTGGAGTGATACCGGGGGTTGCCCCGACCCTGGTGCAGCACCAGCGCTTGGTCCTGTTGAACCTCACGAGATTCCCATGGGCCCCATTCTCTGTGTCTCCACTGTTGCCTGTGGAGATCCTGGGTTATTACCTTGGATGAAATGCCAGCTCTTACAGTCATCTTCAGGAGAGGCAACAAAGCATCTAAATGTTCTCAGCATCTGAAAGTTTTTGCTTTGAGCAGTATCTGTTGCTATCCTGTTGTGGGATTTCTGCAACAGCAAGAGGGAGGCAACACAAGCAGCATTATAAAATAAATGACATGGTTTTCATTCTAATTTAGTTTATCTTTGAGGATCTGATTCAAAGTCTGTTTGAGTGATTAGCTTTCAAATTACCAAGCTGAAAATAAACCTTAAAAAGGCCAAGCAAAACTTCTTCACTCTTACAAGTCGTACTTTTTTCTTCATGTGTGCTTATAAATCATCTTCTCTGTCTAGTAGCACTCAGCTACCTGACAGCATCACCAGCGATGCTAATTTCCTCAACAGGGTTCAGCAGTTCAACCTTACTGGGTTACTAGGAACTCCTTTGACTTACTCTCTCTGGTCTCTTCCATCTGTATCCACTTAGAATAAATGTCCTCTAAATACCACGGTTTAAGACATGTTACCTTACATTTGCCAAAACACGAGTTTTTTACTCTGCCACAGTAGTGGAATTACCCAGCATTTCTTTGGTAACGTCTGGGTGCAATTTTGTGCTCATTGTATGTCTTAATAACAAGAATCTTAATTGCAATTACAAGTAATTTTTAATTCTAATTACAAATAATTGTTCAAATGGAACTATTCAATAGATACTCAAAGCATTTACATCAGCAACGGTATACAACAACTCATAAAATCACAGAGCTTTTTTATCACATAGATTCTAGAAACCACAGCATTTACTAAAATAAAACTAAACAATAAATACAAATAATATCTATTTATATTATTATATTCTGGGAGTTTGCTTGCATTTTAAAATAAATATATTCCCCATTTTATGCCCATTACTGTGTTTGTTTTCTTTGAGATATAAGGAGTGTTTGCTGATAGAACAAGTTCTAAGTGTGGATTCTAGAGCACACAGAGGAAAGATTTGCTCCTGGAGCCACTCCAAAAATTTTCCTCATCCTAACAAAGAATAGTAAATGTTCAGCTCAGCTGGAGATTTCAGCATCAGAACAAACCACTGTTCAATAACAGCTTTCAAAAAATATTGATATTTTGCATTGGAATTCGCTGAAGAATTTACAAACTACTGATGGAAAAAAAATTACAAAAGAATTCAAATTTGAGCTTCAACTTGCATTCAGTAGAAAGACTGCATGAATCTTGTCTGACTTTGTACCAGGTTTAAGCTGACTTTTAATGATTACCTTAGTTTTGATCAGATCAGGTGCAGCTAAACATACAGCTCATTCTCAGATTTATTGTGATGGTATGAGTGAGAATTTTTTAAAGTAAAGTTGAGGGACTGGATTGTTTAATAAGAGTGAAAATGCTTTTATTGTTTGTATTTTTCCCTGAGTTAGACTTGATTACTATAAACTGCAAACATTCTGCCAACCATGGGCAAAGAACTTTCTGCTGGCACAACCCCATTAATATAAGTGTCCTAGACATAAAAATAGACATAAAAACCAGCCCTTATCACACATGTGGTGTGTTACATGAAGCAAAGGCTTTCATGTGCTCTTTATACATCATGAAATGCTAGACAGCATAGGGAAGGACAGAATTTGGCCCTGAGTTTAATCTTATTAGGCATTTATTTTTTCTGGGGTTTCATTGTGAGACAGATTTCTCCCTTATTACCAGTCCTACTCTGGCAACTTTTTTTTCCCTGTAGTTAGATTTCATAGAACTTTTTTACTTTACTTCTACTCAGATCTGCTTTTGTCTCATAGGGAAAGAAAACTAAGAGACTGGTCTGTTATCTCACATTTCATTTAAGTCTAACATATATTTGCTTAGGGGTAAAAAAGGTTGAGGAAAAAAGGGAAATGTCAAAAATGAATAATAAATGGCATATAAACAGAAGCAGATTTTCTGTGATATGTTACCCCTGATAAACTTGATAATGTTTCCCAAATGTGTTGCCTTGGTTCAAATCCAAATCTACTGGTCAGGTTTTACGTGCTATTTTTAATTTTACTGCTTAAAAAACTTTACATCATCTTGTAGGAATTCCCTCCTACTGCATAGCTGTATCTAGTTATTTGTAGGTTAAAATTCATCTTAATATAGATTCATATAAAACATGTGTCACCACAGAGGCAACAAAAAGGCAGATCTGGGTGGGTAAAACAAGCTGGATTTGCAAGGAAACTCTTTTTTCTTTCTAATGAAATATGTTTTCCTTTGAGGTCACTCTGCTGTTTGATATTGTAGACTCCAAGGTCTTTCCATTCAGTAAACTTACCTTGCCCTTTAAACAGTGAAATCAGAATGTGAGAGGTGAATACAAACAACCAGAGACAGGGAGACCTGGAAATACTTAAGATCCACAAAAAGCCTCTAGAACTAAGCAGTGAACTTGAGACATTGCAGAGCAGTTCAGCTTTTTGGAATGCTTAAAAACAGAGACTGTTTCTTATAAGCATTGACTTGGTGGAGGTACTCTACTTCTACACTGATAGTAGTGGAGATATTTATAGAGAAAGAAACCTTCTCAACATAAAATATTAAAAATGTGGAAGCATTAAAATGGATGGAGAAAGGAAAGGAATTATGGTTCCAGTGGCACAATACTGAGATGAGAAACCAGAACCCTGGTAAAAGAAGAGCTTTGTAGTGTTACTTGCTACTCAGTCCATTAGCTAGTGTTTATTCACCATTATCCCACAGCAAGTAGGAGATATCACAGAACCACAAAATATTTGGAGTTGGAAGGGCCCCTCAAGGATCGTCAAGTCCAACACTTAAGTGAATGGCCCACATGGGGATCAAACCCACAACCTTGGAATTATTAACACCCTGCACTGACCAACAGAGCTGAGCTCATACGCTGCAAGTGATACCCTTAAATACTGATTCCATGCTTCCCACCTTTAGCTAATTGCAATATTTTAGAGTAGGTTGGGCCTGATGAACTTCATCGTAAGGAGTTTGATGAACTGGGTTAGCACAGAGTGTAGTTACTTCCAAGGGGGAGGTGAGTCATGTGCCTGCCCTTAGAAATCTGGTAGGGGTGTGAAAAAAGGCCTGCACAGATAACAGACTGTGCCAGACCATGTCAGAGCAGCAGAGTTTCCTTAACAGAAGGAAGTAGCACAGAAGAAGCAGCAATATCAAGTTAATTTCCCTCCATGAGGCTTTTGATACTACCCCACACAGATGGCCTGTAAGCAGCTAAAGAAAGCAGTGTGGTCTAGACAAACATAGACAGGGTAAATAAACCCCCTTTCTGGAATGCAGACACTCCAGCTCTACAGGGCATAGGGTGAGGACTGAGAGCCTCTTCAGCCATGCTCCAGTCCCACCCTGCGACCCCAGAACCCACAAAGGTCCATGTACAGCTTGAGCCTTTGCTCTGTCAGTAGGGACAGGGTTGTTTTGGAGGCAGAGGTAGAACAAGGGCGTGGATGTAGCCATGTCCTTCAAGTCAGCCCTCTGCCCAGAGACTGCACACGTTCCATTTATTAGTAGTGATGTAGCCTTTTTGTGTAGACACTTTGGATCTTACTCCAGGTAACTGTGGTTCAAGGAGACAGAACTGTTGGGTGGGGAAAAAAAATGGCTCATCTGACAGGTGTTGTATTCCATTATACCTTTTGTGTAGTTATTCCTTTAAAAAACCACCAAAATCTGTTCATTTGTGTTAAGGAAAATGTTCAATAAAGTGGTTAGTTATTAAGTGGTATTATATAAAAATGTAGCCAGCTGATGAAATCAACCAATCCCATGAAGTCTAAAATGTGAGGCACTTAGATGTTATCTCTTGTGCCCTGCTGGAACACCGTAATTGATTTAAAATGTAAGAGTTTATCCTGACTGAACTTTGTGAATGTTAAGGCAAAATACTAACATTCTGACAATAATATTTTTAAAGCTTCGGTAGAATTTAATGGATAAGATTTCCTTGTGCTGGCTCTCACTAGCAAAGCCACCATTTTGCCTATATTTACCAGTTCATAGAACAGGAATAATTATGCAAGGCTAGATCATTTAATCAGTGGGTTAACATGGCTTGCATGAATACCCTGGAGTCAGAGATTACATTTGTTTTTCTTCCTTATTTGACTGCTCTTTAACTATGAGTGGTTTGCAAAAGCCATGAATTATAATTAATATAATCTGAGAAAGGTGAAGTGTAGCATAATTGAATATGGGTAAAATGTTACTCTCACTCCTATTCCTGCTATATAATATTTATCAGCACATAATCAAAATAGGTGAGACAAATGAAAATCTAATTGTTACAATGACAGATTTAATAAACATAGATGCCAAACAGCAGCAAAATTTTGTGAACCATTCTTTATCTCACTTCTATCAGTGCTTGATCTTACCTGGGGATGAAAAGACTCCCCTCTTTCCAGCATAAACTGTTGAGGACAATGTTTTGGCAGCAAACTTAAGTATTACACATTTTATTATCCCTTCCTATTTTTTTTTTGTTGTTGTTTGGTTAGGTTTGGTTTGGTTTTTTTCCTCAGTATGGCTGTAGAGTAAAACCAGGGGCACGTGAGTTATGGCTGACACTGGCTAAATGCTGAGCCGTGGAGGTTCCCACCCTGTGTCTCACTTTGGTGCCAGCAGCCGAGGGTCTCAGGATCTGCTCAGAGGAGCTCGCTGTCCCTGGCCAGGGCTGACCCTGCAGTGTGTTCCTGTGGTCTGCAGGCTGGTCTCCGTGCTGAAGGGCAGGAATCTGAGCTCTGTTGCATCCTGCAAAGAGGCCAAAGAAGGAAGCAGGACACAGCAGCAGTAAGAATAAAAGGAGAAAAATGGGCTGTGTACAGGACTGGAGGAGAGGAAAGCAGGAAAATCCACACAAAGGCCTCTGAGTGAGTTGGAAGAGGGAACAATACAGCTTTTTACAAAGCACACTCCATGGAGAACGATGTGCGTGCAGCTCAGAACAAGGGTTTCCTCGCTCAGATGCCTGTGTAAACATGGCTGAGGAGCCCGAGTCTCTTCTTTTGCATATTGTTTATATTTTTATGTAATTCTATTAGTTTAAATCCCATCAGAAGGCAATGCTCAAAAAAAACCCCAACAAACCTTTCCTTTAATCTAAAGCTTAGGAAAATAAATTATTATTCCTCTGGTAAAAGTTTAAGAAGAGAAATCTCATCTGTTAGATATACATAATATTGCTCCATTCGTAGTGGGAAGGTCACAAGGGCAGTGCAGTATAGAAATTATATATGCCTTGTATCCTGTTGAAGCGTAGAAGGGTGCAGGTACAGTTTTTGGTGCCTGTCTATGAAAGCAAGTTCATATAAAGATACAATGATATCTAGAGAAGGCAGCTGAGATCTCTGGTGAACTGAACCCTTCCACAAGGTTTCCACCTGAGTAGGGTCTCCTTGAAAACTGAGGAGAGACCAGTGTTGGGTTTAATTCTGGATATACAGCAGGAGAGATTTGAAGCCACCTAACCATGTCATTTTGGTTGTGATTTTTGCTTGTTTTGTCTCCTGCCTTGTTTGAAAAGGCAGAAGCTGGAGGCTGTAGGTGAAACAATTATATAGAACACAGGGATTACTACAAGTGTTAAGTGCAGTAAGCACTGGCAGCAGGTTTAGTATCGGCTTGCTGACTTGTGGGAGCCTTCTCTCTGTTTTGCCCTACTACTTAATCATAACCAAACTGGAAAGACAATCCAAAACCCAGGTAGCACAGAAGTACAGGATCAAGATGGTGCAATCAGAAGTCACCATGGAAAAAAAAAAAAAAAAAAAAAAAAAAAAAA